>ML271672.1:15048-131353 GCA_005239495.1 Nicotiana undulata | reverse complement strand
ATCAGAGATGGGAGAAAAAAAAAAAAAAAAAAAAAAAAAAAAGGTAAAAAAGTACTACTCTTTCTGTTCCAGTTTATATGAACCAATTTTCTTTTTGGTCTGTTCCAAAAAGAATGAACTCTTTCAAAATTTGGTAACAATTTAGCTTAAACTTACAATTCTACTCTTAATAATAATCTTTTATAACCACACAAATACTCTGGGCCCCTTTTTGACTTGTTTAGGACCACAAATTCCAAAAGTCCTCATTTTTTCATAAACTCTGTGCCCAGTCAAATAAGTTCACATAAATTAGAACGGAGGGAGTAATAAAAAGAAAATATTGTTTGTACTGCACTTTAATACAATTAACGAAAGAACTAATTAATTTGGATGGATTCCGTTTCGGAAAAGGGCATATATGGACCAACTACGTGACTTCAAGGGCATATATGGGTTAAAGTATTAACGAAGGGAAAATGTGCTCAATTTCGTATAGTACGAGGGTATATATGAACCAACTATGTGACGGTAAGGGCATATATGTGCTAAAGTATTAACGAATGGCAAATGTGCTCAATTTCATATAGTACAAAGGCATATTTGGACCTTTTCCGTTTAATGTATATGTATACTTTGACCAAATAATTAACCATTCTTTTGACTCACTCTTTCGCTACATCGTATTCATACTACCAGTGCGAAGCTAAGAATTATCTCAAGGAATTCAAATATGAAAGAAGTAAAAAAAATCCCAACAAAGAGTGTTCAATATATATTTTTCAAACGTAATATTTAACTTATATACATATTGCAATTTTTCGGTAAAGGGTGGTTAGTTGACCACCCTTGTGACCGTGTGGCTTCGCCACTGCATACTCCTATATATTCAATAAAAAAAAGAAAGATTCAGGATTTTAAAAAAAATATATTTTCCCAGTGTTCTTGGGGGTGTTGTATTAGATAAAATGAGAGTATGAATATACAACACAAGGGTAGAGGTAACCCTTCAAGAAACAGGAGGAATCATCGCTAATAACAAAAAGATTGCCTCCTCAACCAAAAAATTCTAACTAACAAAGAAATTTGCCTTATCATACTTGTTTCTTATAATAGGGACTTATTGTTTGTCAAGTGTGGATATAGCTTTTGCTTTTCTAGGGAGTTGCCGAGCCGATTGAAACACAATTGTTTGCTGCAAATCCAGTGCTTCTTTAGCCAGACTGTCCACCAATTGAGCTTCACGATAACAATGCTTGATCTGAATATTAAGCCTGCTCATTGTGTCTTTGATTTTATCCACAATATGGCTGAGATTGTAACTTGTGTCGCTGTCCTTTTGGAGTAATTCTGTAATATAAAGAGAGTCCAATTCAAGGATCACCTGATTATAGCCATTTTGAGTACACCAATTGATACCAAATAAGGCAGCCTGCGCCTCTGTAATGTTGTGGTTCTGGGCAGTCGCAGGGGTGGAAAAAGCCATGATAATATTCTTCTTCATCTCTGACTGCACCTCCTAGACCTGCCTTACCATCCCTCTGCGGTGAAGCTCCCATCAGTGTTAAGTTTAACCCAATTCCTTTCTGGCTTGAGCCATCCCTTTTATTTCCAGGACGTAGTCTTGTGAGAGTATCACAGAAGGAGTTCCACGGTAGCTTTAAGCCACTATTTGGATAAGCTTTGTTGATCACCGTCTCTATAGTCCAAGTAACCTGCTGCTGAAGTCTATATCTATTGAACTTTTTTTGTTCTCCATACTTTCAATGCAAGCACAAAATTCTTTCCAAAGAAACCAACAAATAATAATTGGGGTTATGTTTAAAACAGTTCTATGCACTTCATTAGAAGACTTTGAAGTCCACATTGTTTAATGATATATCTAATAGTGTAAGGTTGGTGGCGAAATCCAAGGGCATTTCCGAATAGGTTCCAAATGTAACTAGCACTTTGGCTATCCACAAATATATGAGAAATATTATTTTAGTTTGGATTAAAGCATCAGTTACATCTAGAAACTATTTGCCTTCCAAATTTAGTAATTACATCATCAAAGGGGAGCTTACTATGCCATAGTCTCCACATCAAAAAAAAATATTTTAAAGGGAATTGCAGTGTTCCAAATCTTTTCCATAAATTGAACTTTAGGATTAGACTGTCTTACTAGGTTCCAAGCGCTTTTGTTTGTAAACTTACCATTTTCCGATGGATCCCAATTTTTTTTTTCTTGCATGTTCTGGATGCCAATTGGAATAGTTTGGATTTGATGCACTAGGTGATCTGGTAGGAGCTCTTTCAGTTTGTCTATATTCCAATGATCTTCAGAAATGAACTCATTTACCAGGAGTTTGTTGTTTTTTTGTATTTTCAGGGAGATGTCTTGCCAAAGGATCCTGAAGGGACCAGTTATCCCACCAAAAATTGCTAGATCCTGAATTAACCTGCCAAACAATGTGATTTTCTGCAATATCTCTCATTTTAAGAACATGACTCCAGGCATGGGAATTACCTGGAGCAATCTTTTTAGAGACACAGTGAGATCTAACACAATATTTACTCTTAATGAATGTAGCCCAAATTGATGATGTGGATCTAGTCCGCCACCATCTTTTCATTGCTAGCATATTACTAATATCTTCCAACTTCCTAATACCAATGCCACCTTCCTCAAAAGGACGGGCAAGATGATTCCAAGAGCTCCAATGATATCTTTTCTGATCCTCAGAAGAGCCCCAAAAATAATTGGTAAAATGTTTCTCAATAAGCTTAAAAACTCCCTTGGAAGGAGACATGGCTGACATAGTGTATACAGGGATGGATTGGAGGACACTCTTGATTAGAGTAACCTTACCCCCATAAGAAAGCATTTTACCTTGCCATCCATTAAGCCTTTTGACTATTTTACTGATCATGTTATCATAAAATGCAACTTTCTTTCTACCCACATACAGAGGACAACCAAGATAAGTAAATGAAAAATTTTATCCATAAAACCCGAGCATTTTCTGATCCTGTTAATTCTAGTGGCAGAAGTGTTAGGGGCAGTTAAGAAGTAGCTTGTGTCCCTATTTACCAACTGACCTGAACTTCTCTCATAATTATCTACCACTTTCACAACCAATTTGATAGATTTTGAGCTACCACTACTGAAAATAATGATGTCATCATCATATGCTAGGTGATTGATTTTAGGGACATTCTGAGACATTGTAAAAGGAGTAAAATCAGGATTCCTGTGCAAAGAATTTAAAGATCTTGTTAAAACTTCAGCAACAATTATAAAAAGGGTAGGTGAAAGGGGGTCTCCCTGCTTAAGCCCTTGAGAGGCTGAGAAAAATCAATGTCTCTTTCCATTGATGATAAGAGAATACCAAACATTTCAAATGAGTTTGTGAAACAAATCAATCAAATTATCAGAGAAACCAAACTTTCTAAGCACAACATATAGGAAATCCCAATCCATTCTATCATAAGCTTTAGCCATATCTAATTTAATAACAACATTTCCCCCATGATTTTTTTGAGTTATATTATGAATAATTTCCTGGGCTAACAGAACATTCTCAAAGATGAGTCTATCCTTAACAAAGCCACTTTGATTCAAGGAAACTATTTTATGCAATAAATGATTAACTCTAAGAGATAAGATTTTGGAGATTATCTTGTTAGTAAAGTTAGATAAGCTAATGGGTCTAAATTTTGAGAAAGTAGAGGAATTGTCAATTTTAGGAATTAGTGCTAAACAAGTATGAGTGAAATTTTTTGTCAAACCTTTTCCTTTGAAAAACTCTGACACAAATGCATTTACCTCCTTATGAATAATTTTCCAGCAGCTTTGAAAGAATGTATCATTGAAGCCATCTGGGCCTGCTGTGCTATGAGGACTTAAATTAAACACTGCTTCCTTTACTTTAACTTCATATGGCACCTTGCTTAGCATGTTGTTTTCCTCACATGTAACACAAAATGGAATACAGTCTGGAATAGCATTGTTAATAGTAGGGGGGGGGGGGGGGGGGGAGATTAAAGAGGTTCTGATAATGTCTCACAGCACTTTTGGCAATCCTTTCATCACCTTTAATCCACTTCACTTTGTTATTTTTGATTCGATTTACCTGTTGCCTTCTTCTCTTATCTCTAAGGATGGAATAAAAATAATTAGTATTCTTATCACCTTCTTCAAACCATTTAACTTGAGATTTTTGCTTGAGCATTAACTCTTGTAAACTTAGCCATCTGACATAGTGAGCATGGGCTCTATTAACTTCTTCTCTACTCTTATCAGTGTTGTCTACAATATCAATATCCTCTAACTCCTGCGTATTCTCTTCCCACTTTGATACTGCTTCATTTATATCTCCAACCTCGTTCCTTGACCACTGAGAAAGCCTCTTACTAAGAGCTTTAAGTTTACTTTGCAGAATCCACATAGGATTCCCCGACACATCAGAATTCCAAGACTCCCTAACTACATCAAAGAAGCCTTCTATTTCAATCCAGCAATTAAGAAATCTGAAATAGGAAATATGTTGGCTATTGGAGCACAAGTTCTTCATTAGGAGTGGTCTGTGGTATGAACCAGTCCTAGCCAAATGCCTAACAGATGATCTTTGAAACGGCTGATCCCAAAGATCATTCACAAAAATGCTATCCAGTCTTTTCCAGATTCTCTTCCCTGGTCTTCTGTTATTGCACCAAGTATAATTGGATCCACTAAACCCTATATCAGTGAGACCACAAGAATTAATACAAGAGTGGAAATCTAGACTTCTATACATTCTGTGCGGATTACCTCCTCGTTTTTCGGATGGGTCCAAGATCATGTTAAAGTCCCCTCCCACACACCAGGGGGCATCTATCCCATTTCTATCTAACTCCATAGCATGCCAAATATCCTTTCTTTTTCTAGAATTACATTTAGCATAAACAACATAAATGAAAATACCTTTTTGGTTGAAAACATTTTGAAAGTGAATTGTAATATGTTGCTCACTAGTGGAGGTGATTGTGGTGTTACTATAAGAATTCCAGAAACACCAAATTTTCCCTATATTGTTACTGCAACAGTGTTGAAATCCCAGAAATTTTCCATAACCTTCCAGTTTCTCCTTAGAGACAAAAGGTTCAAAATTTGCCACTTACTGAGACTTGTTGATATTGATGAGATACTTAAGCCCGTGAATGACATTTTTTGATCTAATTCCCCTTATATTCCAGAATATAGCACTAAACATCTAAATTATTGGGAGAGTTGTTGTCTTTTTGGTTCCTTCTTACTGAAAGATTGGTTATTTTTCTTTCTTTCTTACTTTTTTTCCTTGTTTCACTTCTTCCCCTTCTATAACTTTTCTGTTGATCTGATAAACTGTTGACGGAGTTTTGATCATTTCTACTATCTTCTTGTTGATTATCTTATTGCTCGATGCTTTGATTGTTGCCAGAACTTATTTCTTCGTGAATGAGGCTGTTTTTGTCTTCTCTATTTTCATACAGATCAACTACTAGCTGAAGACCAGGTAAATTGCGTATCTCTGTGGGAACTGTAGAAGAGCTGCAATTCTCCTTTGTCTCCTGATTGGTTATGCCTTCTATTCTGTCCTTTTGGGTGTTATCAGTGTTGCTGTTTTTCTGTTGATCCCTGTTAATAAAATTAGTCTCAATCTGCTGCTCCTTGTGTTCTTCACTGGTGATGTTTTCCTTTTGGTTTTGGTTGGAGATGAGATTTACAGTAGGGCTCAATATACTATCTTCCATAAACAGTTTTGAAAGATCATTATGCCTAGTTACTGATTTCTTCTCCTCTCTGCTTTTTCTATTAGATGGTTTAAACACTACCTTACTCTTCTTTTTTGACAGTTTTTTTGCTTTCTTCTTCTTTTCTATTACATTTGTGTGACTGGATTCTTCTTGAACCATATCGGCCTGTAGTTGTTGTTGAATCTGACTGACTTCCAATTTCTTTGGGTATGAGGATTCAGCCTTTTTTCCTCTAGCCCTGCTCCCATCTTGATCCTTGTCTGCCTGAGATTCCCCTGCTCTGTGGTTCTGATTTTTCTCCTCATTCTCTTGCAAAGTTTCAGTCTTTTTCTTCTCCAAAAATCTGCAATTCACCATATAGTGACCAATTTTCCGGCAATTTTTACAATACTTAGGGACTCCTTCGTATTCCAACTTTTGGGTATAACCTTTGAGGGGAGAATATTCATATTCCTGGCCAATGAAGACACTTTGAGGAAGTGGTTTTAGCAGGTCCACCTCGACTCTAATTTTCGCCATGCTTGGCCTTGTTCTACCCATAGTTGCAACATCCATAGCTAGAGGAGTCCCGACAACATTTAGGATTTGCTTGACGTAGTACCAATCATGCATATTGTAAGGAAATCCCGGCAATAACACCCAAGCCAGCGCAACTGGTAGATCTTCCTCCGACTTAAAGTCCGGCGACCATTTTTGGAGCCACATTTGCATACCTTCGATGTCTATAACCCTCTTAAACCAAACTAGCTTCCAATCTTCTTCATTAAATAAATCAATGAAAACATTGTGATTATCAAACACCCCAATTCTCACTGACCCCTTTAATGGAATAATTTCTTTGAACCTTGACCTAATTCTATCGATTTGGGGGCGAGGTTTTAGAAATCGACCCACAATCGTGAATTTGCACGATTCAGCCATAATTCCATAATAATCAGAAGCTTTAAAAATTATAGTGGGCATATCATTGTGTGTTGTGTGTCTAGCTTTCACCTTTTTTTTTTCAATTTTAAGATTTGTTGTCGATGTACTGTAGGTGGCTGTGAGTTTCTCTGCATATCAAGATTTTTCTGCAATTGCTCCTTGTTCCTGAAAAGGAAAAGCTTTATCTTGTTGATTTCCTTCCAGGCACGCCGGCTAGGGGCCTCCCGACGGCTACATTTGGAAGCGCGTGTAGTTGATTCTCTTAGAAAATAGCCGTTGGGACAGTTTCGGGGAGAGAGAAGAGAGAGAATGCTAAAATTCTATCGCTATTACCCAAAATTCTATCCACTTTCCACCTTTAATTTATGCTTGTTGGTCTTCTAACACAAAAGTACTTCTACTGTTGTTGCGTAGTAAAAATATAAATGGCCCCACAACTCACAAGGTCTAGACATACAAAGGTCCATCTTTGACCACACTAGGAAATATTATTTACGGCCATACACCTACTTATGCACCAAACTTTCCTATAGTGTCTATACCATCAATTTTCGATCGGACACTTCAGGAGAAAAAGTTCAGTTTCCTTCCATTAGGCATTAGCCAAATTAAAAGGTGGCTATTCTCTAAAAGTATAAATAGTTAACAAAATGGTTTAATCAAGTTAGTAGTATAATGTATCTATTTTGCTTATTTTATTATGTGGGTTTTTCATGGTTCAAATAGTGATTGCTCTTTCGATGTCAATTTAGATGAGGTAGTTTGATTCGACACAGAATTTAAGAAAAAATAGATTTTTGAAACTTGTAATCTTAAAAACTTAAGGGATAAAAGCTTTATGGGGCCATGATATTGTGTGGAAGCTTCTCATTAAAATGGGAGAAATTCAAAAAAATAGTCCGATTTACAAGTGGTCATTCAAAAATAGCCAGAGTTTCAAAAGTAATCGAAATTTAGCCAATTTTCATGTAAAGATAAATCTGAACGAAAACCCTGTTCAAAATCCGAAAAATACTCCAGCATAATATATTGAAATTCTAATATAATATAGTGGAGCTCCAGTATGTTATACTCCCTTCGGTCCAAAATAAGTGATTTTTTGGCTGTTTTCACACAGATTAAGAAAATCCACCTTTTAACATTAGTTAGCAATGAAATTGACTATATTAACCTTTACTTCACACATAAACACTCCTAACACATACTCCAACACTATTTATTCCAAGGGCAATGTAGGAAAAAAATAATTAATTTATCCTCGAAATCTAGAAAAATCACTTATTTTGGACCACCAAAAAAAGGCCAAAAATCACTTATTTTGGACCGGAAGGAGTACTAGAGTTCCAGCAAAGTATATCGGTCCAGTATATTATGCTGGAAGTTCATACACAGGTGCTCGAATCTCCAGTATAATATGTTGGAACTTTCTGCGTGTTGGAGTTCCAGTATAATATGTTGGAAGCACCGAACTCCAGTATATTATGCTGAACCGGTCTCTGTTGCAGCAAAATAGTGGCTATTTTTCAATGACTTGGCAAATGCTGGCTATTTTTGAATGAACAGTCCGAAAACTGGCTAAAATAAATAGTTTAAAGTTGAATTATTTCAAAATTTAGAAATGTGTCATTTATTTTGGAACAGACTAAAAATGAAAGTACATCATCTAATTTGAAGCGAATGGAGTATTTTTTAAGACTTTTCTGATGCGAACCCGGTTGGCTTTTTATCCCTTAGGGGTCGTTTGGTAGGGTGTACAAGAATAGTGCGGAATAAGGTGTATTAGTAATGGATGGGTTAGTAATACAAGCATTAGTTATGCAGTTCTTATCTATTGTTTGATGTGGTGTATTAAAATTATAATGCATTGCATAATTTTTAAGAAAAATAGTTGTTTACAAAATTAATGTCCTCCATATTCTCTAGCTTTAAGGGACCTTAAGGACAATTTTATCTTTAACCATGCTAATGCATGCATTAATAATCTTGGTATTACTATTGCCATGATTTTCTTTGCATGAGATAATGCCAAGTATGCTGTATAACTAATGCAAGTATTAATTATACACATATTGAAAAAATATACCAAAAAAAATATTAGTAATGCATAAAATAATTGCTTGCATTATTTTTTCTAATACCTCCTGTCAAACGACCCCGTAGTCTCTCCGGTAATTAAGTGGACAGGTAAAATCGTTACTCGTTAGGATACTTAGATACTATAAGCAATTTGTGGACCATTTGCTTCGATGGGCTCAAAAACGCAAGTTTCTTTTTCTTTCTGATAAAAAAACAGTAGTATATTAAAAAACAACTTTCAAATGACTGCCCTACCCTATCCTTTTGTTATGCAGACAAAGACTAGGATGTAGGGTTAGGTACTTAGCCATGTGTGAGTAATTCACTCATACTACTTTATCCTTAATGATCTCTTCTAGGTTATGGTATATTTGTACATGTTCATGCATGTGCCTAGACTATTCTAGTTAAGTTACACTAGCGCGCGGATAGATAGGGTGGGCGAAACGCAAAATTTATGAATGTACGAGTGGTTTAAGAGTTGGTATTGAAACCTAAATGTTATGTCAACAATACTTCCAAATGACACTTCTTCCCGTTTCCGTTCCCGGTCACACTTATCTTCAGGACGATATAGCCATAAAGATGCAAGTCGTAGTTGGGAAAAATATATGGTATTTTGTTACATATGTTGATGCATGTGCGTAAAATTAAACCACTTTAATCTCGTTGTTTTCCTTTTCTATTTCTTGGGACTTCTAGATTTTTGTAAAAAGTTGAATTTGAACATCAAAATGGTTCGAAATATCAATGAGAAACGAGAGTTGGTACATACTGCCTGTGTTTTGCTTCTTTATACAAAGAAAAACACACCAATTCCCTATTCAAACCGTGTTCGACTTTTTCTCAAGGAAATTGCAAATTCAACTCATGTGTTACGTTGTTTTAGAGCCAACTATAGCTTAGGCAAGTTGAGTTATAATTTATTAAATTGTCATGCCCTTAAAATTAGGAATCATACTTCCTCAAATGTTGTCAAAACTTGAAGATTATGTAATTAACCAAATAAAGACACGCTAACTTAAAACCGTAATTAAATAAGGATTTTAGTTACATACAAAAACAAAATAAATGTTTTTACAACGTTTTTATTGTAATTAATTACTCCCTTCATCCGAGAAAGAATGATATAGTAAATTTCGAGAGTTAAACGAGTTGTTATTTGACTACGATATTTTTATAGCCCTTTAAATATTTTAAATTATTAATTATTGTGATTTATAGTACTGTTATGTAATTTTCAAATGTATACTAATTTTGTTTTTCAAAAAACTTGAAGATGATCGAAAGTAAG
This sequence comes from Nicotiana undulata, assembly GCA_005239495.1. NCBI lineage: Eukaryota > Viridiplantae > Streptophyta > Magnoliopsida > Solanales > Solanaceae > Nicotiana > Nicotiana undulata. The sequence continues at coordinate 121,323 of ML271672.1, read as the reverse complement.
AAATTTTTGACTCTCGAAATCTATTTTTTTAACGGATGGAGTAACTTATTTTTGACGGTATAAAAAACTGATACACAGCTAGTATACTCTATCTCTAAATAATGTAATTGCCATGGTGTTTTTGGATCACAAAAAATTGTAATCTTGATTTAAAAAAAGTTACCTACTACGACAAGTAATTACCTGATAATGTACACTGACAAAGTGCATAACCTAAACTCATTATTAAATGGTGATCAACTTTTCCAGGAAACCTAGGCAGGTGAGTGAAAATAATACACCGTAATAAATAAATATATGATGCGTGTGTATGCGATTTTAATATCCAAGCAGAGAACCACTAGATACATTGCATGAAAATGAACCAATAAAAACCCCCAGCAGCTTTTGTCCTTTAATGAGACATTATTAAATAATCTCCTAAGTTTATAATGGGATAGATAGAATTTCTTACGCTTAATTAAAAGATCTCAGGTTCGAGTTTTGGGAATAGAAAAAAACTCTGCTCCATAATACGGATATTGAACGTCGTACACCTGATGAAAAGAAAAAAGAGCAAAGATCATTTTTAGTTTGCGGCTGAAATTATATATTAACATCCGATAGTCGCAAAACTGTATAAAATTTATATAATTTTTTTATATAACAAATAACTTCGTCTGATTCTTAGCCAATAGTGTAAAACCACAAGAAAAAGAAAAAGAAGAAAACAACACAGAAAATTTCTAAGTGTTAGAGCAGCAACAGCTGGTCATAGTGCCACGTTTCATACACATCCATGCACCTAACAGTGTTAAAGATTGTATTAGGAGGATAATAAGACAAGATTAGGACGTAAAACAACGCAATTATAGAGAGAAATCTAACGGCTTAGACTTAAGATTTCAAATGTTTGTTAATAATGACGGTGTTAATATTATTGATTATTCCTATCTGGAATAAGTAATACAAATGTAACGTGATGATATGGAAAATATAATGAGTGCTTGTCGGGGATAAATTAAAGAAAGAAATTTTTCCTACTGCTTTTTTGTTTTGGGGAATACCTCATCCATGTTCATTGTCTTTGTCAGAACCTGGTTTAATCCTTAATCTTGTTTATTTTAATTATAAGTTATTGTTATGTTTCCTCAGTTCATCAGATTCTATTTGTGATCAAACATAAAACTTAGTTTTTTGTCTTTTCTTCGTTATTTATCTGAATAATTAATATAGTTGCTCTCTTAGTATGGTCAAACCTCTTTATAACAATCGTATTTGTTCCTATATTATTTGGCTGCTATGAAGTGATGTTATAGAGGACATATATCGATTCCGATTTTTTTTTAACTTTTTTAGTAAAAGACTCTTATACGGTGATGTTGTTATAGAGAAGTTTCATAATATTCGCATTATTAACTTGGTGAATTGTGTGATCATCTACACATGCAATTACTCCTGAGTTTAATACAAAAAATTTGCTCGCAAAATATTTCGGAAAAATAACATTGTATAGGCGTTGTAAAAAAAATAACCGAAAATATTTATCTTTTGTAATATATATATTTTTATATCTTGTTTACAAAAAATAATATATAAATTTTATACACTTTTGAGACTACCCAAATAAAAATTTGTGCCCGCGTACTAAAAGTGATCTTTGCCCAAATATTTATGTCCATTCTCTCAATAACCTTACTCTTCTTAAAATGAAAAATCTTCCATAACGTATCCACTGAATTTTTGAACAAGTATTTCAGAAAACTTATAACCCTAATTATATGTTTGTCTGTATCAAAACATGTTAACAAAACCGAGGAGAATTTTTACATACACACTAGGCCTATAGTGGCGTAATAGGTGAAAGCACAAAAAGGAAAAAAGAAAATAAGGTGATTGTCAAAGTAAAAGGTGTGTCGAAAGCAAAGTTCTATTATATAAAAAAGGATGAATAATTCTCCAATGGGATTTACCAAATTAATATGGCTAATTAACAACAACAACCATCGAGTATAATCTCAAATGGCGTTTGGGAAGGATAGGATGTACGCAGCGTTACCTCTATCCTGAGAGAGCAGAGAGATTGTTTCCGATAGACCCTCAGCTAAAGAAGATGAGACTAACAACAACAATAACATACCCAGTAATATCCCACACACTACTGGGAGGGTAATTTGTACGCATATCTTACCCCTACCTTGTGGTGGAGGGACATAGAGAGGTTGTTTCCAACAGACTCTCGGCTTAGGAAAGCATAATCACCACAATAATGAAAATAGAGACAAGAAATGATAGTACCAAGAAGCCATATGAAATCAGAATAAAGATAACCAGATAGTAAGGTGATCAGTAATGAAAAAAACAACGTTTAGTCATAAAAACCTACTACCAACAGAAATCGAGACTGCATGTCAATACTACCGTTATGAACACTCTAGACTACCTACTCTACTACCCTAATCCTCGGTCTACATACCTTCCTATCAAGAGTCATATACTCGATCACCTGAAATTGTTTCACACCTCTTCTCGCCTCTTCTTTGGCCTACCTCTACCTCTCCACCGGCATTCCAACAGTAAATTAATATGGCTAATTATACTAATATGTTAATTTACCAGTAATGCTCAAAGCGTAAAACCGTGTGCCAGTTGTATAGGGATATGAGAAAAACTTTATCTAAGTGAATATAGACAATGTAGAAAATACACTTTTGTATAAAGTCAACAACAATTCGGTTTATTTCAGTTTCTTGGGCAGTTCGAACACCGCCCCCTTTGGATTTTTTTTTAATTTTATTTATTTATAATGATGAAAAAGTATATACATACTTCTTATTCTTTTCCATTTAAAACTGCAAATAATTTAATCGTTAGTGCTTGTCACGAAAAAACTGAAACCTCAAGAAAAGGAAGTACATGATTATACAAGTCCCAAATTAACAGACTTTTTATTTATTTTAAAAGATCTGGATTTTAAATAGAAAAGAGGTTAAGTTCTATGAATGATGGTGTAAAAAATAGTATATAGTTAGTGTATATAATTTAAATTCAATTAATAAAACATATATATAAAACTACTCTACTATCTCCCTGATCATACCAAAAGTTTGCATTTCGGGGATAAAAAGAGAGTAAACTAAAATTCTTTGATGGAGGGGTACAGTTGTATTTTTCACATACATTCTTGATTAACAAGTAAATATAATTATTAAGAACCTAAACATATATATTTTCTTACATGTAGTATGTATAATATAATACTCTCCTACTTTATTATACATAGATTTGTACTACTGCCGGTTGATTTGTTGCTTCAGTTTTCTTGCTACCTTATTGTTGGTACTGCTTCGTGTTTCTGTTTCTTTTTTGTAGTTTATCCCTTATTGTATTTATTTTTGATTATGTTGTGACTTTGCTTTTCTTAAGCTCAGAGTCTATTAGAAACAATTTCTCTATCTTTATAAGGTAGGAGTAAGGGTCTGTATACAGTACCTTCTCAGACTGCACTTGCGAAATTACATTGGGTCTGTTGTTGTTGCTAAGAGTGTCAATGGATATTTAAAAACCGACTAAATCGACTGATCGTAACGTATCGACCCAAATTTTAGATTTTTTTTAATAAAATCGTAGGCTTAACTTTGGATGCTAATGGAGATATGGCTTTGGTAAAGAACTGCTTAGCACGTGCTTTCTCGGGTGCTACTTAGAATAGAGATAGTCAGACTCTAACTTGAGAATGTTATAAATTTATAACTGTATCAATAATTAGGGTAGATTTTTTATTTTATGAAAATAAACCGAATAAATTTACATGCGAAAAATATTTATATATTAAGTTTAAAATAAATAAAGCATTAAATTTTTCCTTGGACATTGGATTAGGAAAACGGTACCTATTAAACTACTCCTATTAAACTAAACTATTTTCAGCATATTGACTAATAAGACACAAGGTATTCTAGCGATTATGAGTAACAAACTACAATTTATTGAATATGTTTCCTTTCGTATGATTTAAATTTAAATTTTTGAATATTTAATATTCGATAGACTTTATTCTTGAGTCACGACTTGCTTAATATCTTTTCACTCGTGTGATTTATATTTAGTTTTTGTCTTTGCTTAGTTTCTTTTACGCGGATTTATACTCTGGTCATCTTTCATCTTTTCTTAATTCATCACCCTTAAAATAATAAAAGTGTTTAAAAAGTTTTGCTAAGTCCTATAAAAGTATTTATGTTATTGCATCGTGCTTTTAGTAGTGACTTTTAAATGACATTTAAAAAATATCAAAAATTAAACGGAAAAGGTCCAAAAATATCCCTAAACTATGGTATATAGCTAACTTTTGTCCTCCGTCAATAAACTGGGCCAAAAATATCCTCCCCGTTAGCACAATGGGCCACTAATGTCCTTCAACCTAACGACCCTCCACACAAGCCATTTTAATCTTACATGGCATCCACATAGCTGTGACATGGCAGCTACATAAGCGGGTAGCCTTCTAAACCCGCTCCTAAACCCATTTCCAAACAAAGATCTGGTCGTAACTCCATCTCCAAACCCCATTTCATAAAAAAACCCCAATTTCTTCCTAAACCCAATTTTTCTTCAAAATTTATGCTCCAATTTCTGCTCAAATGTCCAAATTGTGCTTAATGTCTGATTTATATGTGAGCGCATGAAATTCAATATGCAAGAAGGTGTTATTGCGGATTGATTGCACTTTTGACAGCTTGGTCAGATGCCAATGCTGGGAGAAGGTTCTACAAATGTACAGGATCCAAGGTTAGTTTTGAATTTATTTTATTTTTGTCGATTTATGGGATTCATCTTCTTTTGTCGAGTTAGGTCGTTCTTGATTTTTATTGTTTATGTACAAAGTCAGAACTGATGTAAATTCTAATAATGGTGTAGGTTAGTTCTTGCGGGTATTTTGAATGGATTGACGAAGAGCTCCCTCGTCGAGCGGTGATGGTGATCAAAGATTTAAAAACTAAACTTGATGATGCTAAGGTTGAGAGGAACAATTTGAAGAATAAAGTTTACCTCATGGAACAAGCTACGATGTTTCAAAGGGGCTCTAAGAACTTGTTTGATGAAGTGAAGATGTTATGACTGTTGAAAGGCATTCTTTGAAGATGAAACTTGACGAAATGGAGCAATTTCAACTTGTGGAAGTTGAAAAGGCTAGTAAGTTAGAGGTCAAAGTGAAGAAGATGAGAAATATCATTTTGGTTTCATGGGCTTTATTATTTGCTTTGGTTATCGTATGGATGATGAAGTGAATGTATGTTGTGTTTAATATGGTGTTGTAGTATTTTGGTTTAGTTATATGGGTGATGAAGTGAATCTATGTATGTTTAGTATATTGTAGTATGTTACCCAACATTGGCGTCTGACCAAGCTGTCAAATATAGCGCAATCAATCCGCAATGACACCTTCTTGCATATTGAATTTCATGCGCATTCACAGATAAATCAAAAATTGAGCAAAAATTTAGAGATTTGAGTAGAAATTTGGATATTTGAACGGAGCAGGAATTTTGAAGGGAAACTAGGTCTAGGAAGAAATAGGGATTTTGTTATGAAATGAGGTTTGGAGGTGGGGTTACGGCCAGATCTTTGTTTGGAAATGGGTTTCGGAGTACGTGGATGCCATGTAGGATTAAAATGGCTTGTGTGGAGGGTTGTTAGGTTAAAGGACATTAGTGGCCCATTGTGCTAACGGGGAGGATATTTTTGGCCCAGTTTACTAACGGAGAACAAAAGTGAGCCATATACCATAGTTAAGGGATATTTTTGGACCTTTTCTGACAATTAAATGAATCGTACTAATATCATAGAGAAACCGACTTAATTGGTACGATTTCTAAAAGTTTAAATTTGAACATTATACAGAGAATAACCGAAAAATTGGTATAACAATTACTTTCCTTTTCATCAGCAATGGCGAAGCTTCAAGATCATTCGAATATTTAACGCTATTATTTGAATAGTGTTGTTTTTTATCTTCTCCTCAAAAACAGAAACATTTAAATTTATTATTATTTTCGTTCATTTCCAATAGGATCAATTAACTAAAAATGTTAAAGCGGAGAAAACCCTTTAAAGAACGGCTACAATTTATATTCACCTAAAAGGAAAAAAGCCTTTTCATTCTAATTGTGAATTTTGTAATTAAGATGAATTATTTTTTCGTGAAGAACCCATAACCTTCAAATCCTGGCTCCTCCTCTAATTATAAAAATACACTAATATATAGTGTAAAAATATTAAACTGTCTGCTTATTTGTTTAAGGTAAGAAGAGACAAGGGCGCTAAAAGAGTGGAATCCAAAAATAGTTCATAGAGCATAAGGAGAGAAGTGTTAGAGCCCTTTTGGACATAACTTATAAGAAATTTTTTACTTTTTTTCGAAATCAGTGTTTGGCCATAAAATTTACAATTTTCACTTGAACATGAATTCAGATCACTCACAAAATCTCAAAAACGACCCAAAATTATATTCATATCCAAACACAACTTGAATTTTCACTTGAATTTTTTTTTCCACTTTTTTTTAAAGTTTTACAATTCTTATGTCCAAACGCCCACTTAAGAAAAATGGGGTTTTTTCTTTTTCTTTTTCTTTTTTTCCAATATTTCTTTAATGGAAAGTCTTTAAGATTCCATAATAAACTTTTATTACCATAATAGTGATTGGTTGCTCAATACTGAAGCTTCTTTTGTCTTTTTTGGGTAGCTTCCTTCTATATAAGACTTACAATCCATCTCTCCTAAAACTCCCCTTCCCCTCAAAAATTCTTTTCAACATTTCATTTCTCTTTTTCCCATTGCTTCTTTGTGTTTTTGAGAGAGAAAAATATATGGAAGAAATGGCTTCTTTATGGTGTTACCAAGAGGTGCTTCTTTCTTCATTTTCATCTCTGTACCATTTTATTCTGTTTATAACTTCACTTCAAAACTGAAACCTCATACTTTCCTCTGTGTGTGTGTGAAGAGTCTGAATGAGGCAGTCCATAAATAAGAAATATCTTGAAATGGATTTACTAAATATCATTGTATTTTGCTAAAACTCCAACCTTGTAGAAACAGTAAACGGCAGTCCGGTGTACTAAACTTTCTTATGCGTAGGGTTTGGGGAAGGCACGTACCACAATGGTCTATCGTACGTAGTCTTATCCTGCATTTCTGTAAGAGGCTGTTTCCACGGCTCGAACCCTAACCTCCTGGTCACATAACAACAACTTTAGCGGTTATGCCAAGGCTCCCGTTATTGAAACAGTAAATTTAAGTATTGAGTTTTCTTTTGCACAGTCAATGATCTTGTGTCCTTAGACTAACTGTAGTTTTTGTTTGGTAAAAGTAGTGCAATCCCTTTTACTCTTATTCGAAACAGGATTTGCTTTCAAGAAGCTATAGGCAAATCAAAAGAATTAATCATTGCAGGGCCCAATGCATCAATTTTTTCTATAATATAGGTATCCAAGGGTGATGACATGCTTTCTACTTAATTCTTTATTTTAGTTTTAAAACTTTTGGATTTAACTGAGATGATTCCATCACCTTCCACATGGGCCCTTGTCTAAGATGTCACTATCACTAATAACTTTAAATTACTTGTTCATGAAATGATTATGAACAGATAATTACAGTGAATGAGTTCTTGATTTCTTTCAAAATCTTTGAATTAGTGATCTTTCATCATTAGCATGCCTATTAATAAAGTTCAAAATTTTAAGCCGAGGTCTTCCCGAAACATCCTCTCTGCGTACACTCTACCCTACACAGACCCCACCGGTGGGATTTTACTGGGTTGTTGTTGTTGTTGTTATTGTCTAACTTGGGTTTTGATCAAATGTTGCAGACCATGGAAGAAATGAGACAGAAGCTAGTGTACACTAATCTTGAACTTGAAAAGTTGAAAGTGGAAACAAGTGAAGAAATGAGGAAGAACAATGAATATGTGAAACAATTGATCCAACTACTAAAGATGGCTTGTCAAGAAAGAGATGAAGCAAGAGAACAACTACAGAAACTACTCAACAAAATAACTTCATCTCAGTTGCAAGTTGATAGTCCTATTGTGAAAACAACAAAAGCAAATTCAAGCATAACTGAATCAAACAGCCTTTCTGAAACATACAATTATCAGTCACATTATTCATCCCCGGTCGAGTCGTTTCTTGATGCAGTTTCATCCCCTGAATTTTCCAACAACAACATGGCTAATTCAAATATGAATCAGACTTTGGATCAGGCGACATTGGTTATTGAAAATCTTGTAAAGGGGAAAACGTTACCACAGAAAGGGAAACTGTTGAAGTCTGTTCTTGAAGCAGGGACACCTCTACAGACACTTCTTGTAGCTGGATCGCTTCCTCAATGGCGTAATCCGCCTCAGCTTAAGCCGTCTAATATTCCACCAGTTTCCATTAAAGGGTGTGAAGCTGAGATTACAAACCTGAATCTTGCTTCAAGAATATTGCATTCTCAGCCTTATTTTGAGATGTCATGTGGTTCTTCACAAATGGTGTCTACATCTATGTTGAACTTTTCTAATTTTGCCTCAGGTTCTTGTTTGGAGAATCAGAGGTTGATATCTTCTGGTGCAAATATGAACAATTTTGTTGTCCTGGGAAAGAGACAAAGGTTGCAGTAAAACAAGTTGAAAAATGGATGCCTATGCTTCCAATTTTTGTATAAAGCAGATTGCTGAGTGTTTGTAAATGGGATATACTGATTTTGAGTTTGACAGTATGAGTTCTTTTTGGTTGATGAATTTCATATTTCTTTTGGCTTTTTACTATTACAGTTCTCTTTTTTTTATTCAATAAACAATTACTATGGCTGTAAATTTTGAATATGATTCAATATATATATATATTGATATATCACTCAAAACTTAATGTTTGTGGCTCCTTAAATGTGTAACTGAACCTTTTCCCTGAAGTTTTTGTTGTCTAAGAAAACATTTTATGTGTTTCAGAAAAAGAATTGCTTTTGTCATTTCCACCAAGAACCAATTGGACTCTGTCTAATGTAGACTGAACTAAAAAGGGGCAGTCCGGTGCACTAAGCTCACGTTATGCGCGGGGCCCGGGAAAGGGTTGGACCACATGGATTTATTGTACGCCCTGCATTTTGCAAGAGGCTATTTATATGGCTCGAACCCGTGGTCACATGGCAACAACTTTACTAGTTACGCCAAGACTCCCGTCTAGACAGAACTATCATTTTAAAACTATTCTGACAGCAACATTCTGGATATAGTATTTGTCCAGTGAGCTGCCTGCAAAATGAAAGCATCTTAGTGATTGCAAAGAAAATGACAAACAAAAAATGTTATCAGTGTCTAGAATCCTTGGTATCAAAAAGAGACTCGTGGTACATAAAGGCTCAATAAAATTCGATCAATCTTATTTTGTGTCCTTAAGACGGAGCCCAGTGGAGTCCCACAAGTCGTATCTAGGGAGGTTAGTGTGTACGCAGACCTTACCCCTACCCTTACGAGGTAGAGATGCTGTTTCCGGTAGACCCTCGACTCTTTTTATATCGTCTGGATAGTAGAAATTTGTAACCTCTTCTTGCAAATAAATGAACTTGCCAGAAATTTAAGTGTGAGTGTTGAATTCTTGGATTCATCACCAACCTTGTTTGTCTATATTGGTCTCTAACTTTGATATGACCGTCAGTACATGTCCTCAAAAGTTTTTCTAAACTTAGAATGCTCTCCAATTACAAAGTTCCTAGACTAAGTTATCCCTCAAATTTTCTTATAGCAACTTGTCTTAAATTCCCTATCAATTCAATTCTAAGAATCCTTTCCTGTCCTTTTTTCCAGAAATTCAGAATAGCATGTCTAGTCCAAATTCCTCTCCAGGCGTTGGACCTTCGCGTTGGGATCCGCTGTTGATTGCCTCAGTTGGTGTAATTTGTTTGATACTTCTTCTATTTAGTTATTTGAAGATAATACAGACACACTGTTGTGGGTATCTATCTGTGCGTTTGTACAGAAATCCAACTCAAAGGCATCATATAAACGAGCAAATTCTTGATGATACTGATTCACAGATCCACAGCCGGGGACTAGACTCCTATATTATGCATTCACTACCAATCAATCAGTTCAAGAAGAACGACGAACAAACAGCCAGACCAAATAATGCAGATTGTGCAGTTTGTTTAGGTGAATTTGTAGATGGTGAATGGCTGAAACACTTACCTTATTGCTCTCATGTTTTCCATGTTGCCTGTATTGACACTTGGTTTCAGATTCATTCAAGCTGCCCACTGTGCAGATCAAATGTATTTAATGTCAAAATGCAACAAGGACATTCCATTTCTATGTACACATTACTAGAAACTCTGAGAAGGGAAGATTTCAATCATCAAAGGTCAGTGCACAACGAGGATATCCGGTCACAGATATTACATAATCATCCTACTAGAGCTGTAGAAGGAAGTGCTGACTAGCGCTTTTCCATTTCCAACTGTCTAACAACTACTCCCTCTGTTTCAGTTTATGTGAACCTATTTCCTTTTTGGTCTGTTCCAAAAAGAATGACCCCTTTCTAAATTTGGTAACAATTTAGCTTAAACTTACAATTCTACCGTTAATGAGAAACTTTTCTAATCACACAAATACTCTGGCCCCTCTTTGACTTGTTTAGGACTACAATTCCAAAAGTCTTCATTTTTTCTTAAACACCGTACTCAGTCAAACAGGTTCACATAAATTGGAACGGAGGGAGTAATTGGTATGTCTCTCAATCATTACACTGTCTGTAGTGAGAGCTCCACAGTATGCTCTCTTCCTGACCCTGTAGAGAGATTTATGAACAAGGATTTGGGATCTATATCATACTTTTTGATTAGCAAAGACAAGTTCACACGCACGAGAGGAAGTTCAGAAGAAGCAAGTATAATCAGAATGGTCAGCAAAGTCAAGACATTATAGTAACAAAAGAACGATTTAAGAGTTTATGTGATGTATGACAAGTTTTTTCTTCCTTGTAAGGATGATATCTCCTTGAGATTTCTGTCTGATTCAATGATTTGGACAAGAGACTAACTGGCCCTTTTATCGAACAGTTTGAATTATCATTCCTAAGTAATGAGGAATTCTTGTAAGAACAATAGATAATAAAGTTAGCAGATTGTATCATGCCAAAGTAAAAGTTCATTCTTCACATTTCTTTCTCGTCGTCCATCACTCCATGAAATTTATCGTCAGTGATAATAAGTTTGCTTCATCCAATGGAACACAAATAACAAAAAATGAACACTCGGTATAATAAAATACTGGTAATAGAAGTTAGACATGATAACTGACTGAGTAAAACTACAACAACAACAACAAACCCAGTATGTTCCCAACAGGTGGAGTCTGGGGAGGGTAGTCTGTATCTAGACCTTTACCCCTACCTGATGCAAGTAGAGAGGTTGTTTCCAATAGATCCTCGCTTCAGGAAGGGTAAGACTATACCAATCAAATCAGAAACACAAATTACACCAAGCAAATTTTAACTGTGGTCAAAAAAATTTCTATAGCTTGTAGCTCTATTGAGATATATGTACTTGTTTCAGCTTAGAGATTGGAACTCATATTTTCCCTTCCTTGTACTGTATTTTTCAGTTGGTTGAACATAGTGGGACTTGGAACTGGCAAAATCCCTCAAATAACATATCTTTATACATTAAAAGATGAAATGAGATACAGAAAGTTAAAGTTCAGAAAAAATTATTTAGCTTTTGGATTTTGGATGTACATAGTTGTCTGGTTGGGGAACTAAATTAAAGAAAGCACAACAGAACAGTCTAGCTTTCAGAAGGTATTTTTGTATCATTGCTTTCGTTTTCTTTTCTGTAATGGAATATACCTCAAATAATTAGTTGTCCGAAAAAATGTGAATCAAGTATGAAACAGATGAGAGAATCTCCCTTCTTGAAAGTAATCTGCTATTACTCAACTTTCTTTTCTTTCCTGGGACGGATCTTGTTTCTTTAAACTTCGGTTGATGGACGCCTTAATTGGTCCCTGCACATCAGATCCATATATATGACTCATTTTTGTTCGTTTTGTTTCCAAATACTTCCTGTTTTCCTCTGTGAAGGGTGTCAGAACTGGTACTCGTCCAACGACAGCTAAACCATAGCCCTTTAGACCGGTAAATTTTGCTGGATTGTTAGTCATTAAGCGCATGGTACGGACTCCTATATCCCTCAACATCTGTTACAATCAAATAAAATTTAAGTCATATTCTTCCATTTGTTAATAGATACTCAATTATCAGTAGAAACTAGAAAATTCGTACTTGATTGTCTGTCGATGTTGGGAAATTGGGATAGATACGAGAAAATTATGTGACTAACCTGTGCACCAATGCCATATTCACGAGCATCTGCAGCAAAACCGAGTTCTAAATTGGCTTCGACAGTGTCATGGCCTTGATCTTGTAAGTTATAAGCCTGAAGCTTGTTACCGAGGCCAATGCCTCTCCCTTCGTGGCCTCTGAGATAGATAACCACACCTCGACCAGCTTCCTCAATCAACTGCATTGCCAAATCCAGCTGATTACCACAATCACATCGTCTAGATCCAAATATGTCCCCCGTCAAACACTCTGAGTGTACCCTTACTAACACATCTTGACCATTCCCGATATCACCCTGTTGAAGACTTCTTAAGTTTAAAGGAATTCCGGATGAATTATGCATTTATTTGAAGGATAAAATCACTAATAATTTATGCTTTTGACCTTTACAACAGCTATATGTTCAGTTCCATCAAGCTTTGAACGGTAGCAGTAAGCCTCGAATAATCCCCATTTAGTTGGTAAACGTGACACTGCAGTTCTTTCGACAAGATTTTCCCTCTTTCTCCTATATCTGCAAGCAATAAAACATGAATACAAAATTAGTGAGTTGGCTATTGTTGCTTTCTCACACATAATTTACTGAGTACAAAATGAAGGCTGTAATAGGCAAATATGTAACCTGAAAATGCAGTCAAAGTTCTCACACTATTATGCAGAAATAGGGAACACGGAAAGAAAGAGGCTACAGAAATGGGATGAACAAATGTCAATGACTCGCCTTACTAAATCAGTTATTGAGACAATAGGAATCTTGTGTGCCAAGGCCAAATTCTCCAAAATGGGCATGGTGGCTATTGAACCATCATTTTTATCAACTATAGCTGAAAGAACTGAAACTGGTTGCAAACCGGCTGACATTACTAAATCAACAGAAGCCTCAGTATGACCAAATCTTCTTAAGACCCCACCGTTTCGATACTTGAGGGGGAAAACATGACCTGGCCTTCTGAAATCTTCAGGACTCGAAGTAGGACATGACAATGCAAGTACAGTTTTAGCCCTATCTGAAGCCGATACACCAGTAGACGTTCCCACCTTTGCATCCTATGAATGATAAAACAAGGTACTTCAATGAGCAAAATTGTTACCAAATATCACACTACATTTGCATATCATGGAATTTTCAGTTAGCTGATTACCAAATAATCCGGAGGGAGGGATTTGCAACTCCACCCTCATAAATTTCAATATAGCTTATAAAATTGCTACACAATTACACAGAACATAAACGATAGAAATCTATTCGCCACCTGTGTTGCTCGGACTCTCCGAAAATATCGATGGGTGCGTGTCGGGTCTTCCAAAAATAGTGTATTTTTGGACGGTCCGACACGGGTGCGGCAGCTGTTTTGGATAGTCCGAGCAACATAGCTCGCCACTATATAAATAGAAACTAACAAGAGTTACATTTAGTGAAACTGCCGTCTTTCTGTTACTATGTTGACCGAACTGATATCAGTTCCCAATCAATTCATCGAAATCTTAGCATGTATTTCAGTCATGAGATATAACAAGAAGGCATACAATACAACACTTTTAACAATGGAAGGAAGAGAAGAGTCAAATTACCACTGTGATTGTGAAGGATGGAGCAGAAGAGTCATCTTCTTTTTCAGGTGACATCAATGGAAGCTTAAGTCTTTCAAGATCCTCTTCTTTCATTCCCACAGAAATAATGCCTGATCCATGTCTTACCATGAATGCAATTGTCTCTGCACTAACAAAGGATGCTGCCATTACAAGGTTTCCTTCCACTTCCCCACTTTCATCATCTACAACAATCACAAACTGACACATTTTCACAATCATAAGTTTTACCAACACAAAACTACAAGTTAAATTCACAAAAAAAAAACAATTTTTTGTACTAAAGTGAACTTTACCACTATAATAGTAAAGGCACAATATTTTACACAAGATAATAGTAAAGTCAAGATGGGAGCCTTGGAGTAACGGTGAAGTTGTCTCCCTGTGACCTATAGATCATGGGTGCCATGGAAGCAGACATTAATGCTTGCATTAGGTTACGTTGTCTACATCACACCCTTTGGGTGCGGCCCTTCCCCGACCATGCGCGAATGCGAGATACTTTGTGCATCAGGCTGCCCTTTGTTTTAATATTAATGTCAACTTGATGGATAAGCTTTTTCATTGTTGTGGTAAAATTTAGTGAATTTAATACGATAAAAATAATAGTCTTTTTACTTTACTTTTACAACAACAACAACAACATACAGGGTCTGGGGAGGGTAGTGTGTAGACCTTACCTCTACCTTGTGAGTTAGGCTGTTTACTTTACTGTTATAGTAAATAAAGTTAGTGATTTTAATGTTATAGTGGGTAAAGTTCGATTATTGTAATGTGTATAGTCAAGGGAGGAGGGAGAGTATCAGTTATGGGTTCGGACATTGTGAACCCATAACTATGGCCAGCTATGGGTTCGGTGTCAAATTCAGAACCTTTAAATTTTGGCTCCGCGTCTATGTATAGTGGATATATTTAAGTAACCACGCACGCACGAAAATGTGAAATTAACTCCAAAACTACTAGTCCATTCAACTAATTTTTCAAGAAATTCACAAAATTCAAGTCCCAAAAATGGGGGGAAAAAACACCAACCTTTCCTTCACGTAATGCAGTAATTGCCTCTCCAATTGAAGAATAACCGCTAGTAGGACAATCAGGATCACCTTCAGCATCACTCACAAAGAAATCAATAGTTTCTGGTGTTATTTCAGCACTCAATGTTTCAAATGGAACTGAAGAATTCTGATCATTCAAACCACCAAATACAGAACCATTCTGATTGTATTCAAATGGGTTAATTCCAGTAGAACAGCATGTAGTAAATACTGTTCTTTTTCTGTATTGCCCAAATCCAACAATATTTTGACAAGTCCCAAAAGAATTTGAGCTGATAATGATTCTTCGAAATGATGGATGTTTAAACACGATACAATCCATGAATGGAACAGACATAAGTTAGCAATAAATATTTGTAGTTAACAGAATTTTGTAGTTTTACTGGGTATTTTGGCTGATAATATTGTACTTGGATTTGGAGCATTTTAAGAGGGAAAAAAGAGCACCTCTAATTTTCTGTCTTCTTATCCAATGACGTGAAACTAATAAAAGAGTGAGATTTTGAACGTAAGAGGACTTTGAACCACAGGCATACAGCCAAATTGGATGTGCAATATCCTTATTCCCTGTCTTTTCACAAAACTTCTAAAAAAGAAATAATAATCTGTTATAATAACGCAGCGTGAGTGAGATGAATACATTTGTATGTCTATTTAACGTACTTTGTATTCATGTATTCAATTAACAAGTATTGAATGCAACATTTGTAGGTCTTCCCCTTTTTTTCTAGACCACTTTAGGTGGAATTACGATACCACAATTAACAACTGATGGCCAATGAGACTCAGGGTCAGTAGGGTTGATAAGGTATGATAATACATTCTTAAAGGTCACAACATGATAATAGGCCACTACAAAATCCTCCACCCTCTCATTGTTTCCTAAGATACTCACCATACCATGCGGACATGGTAAATCCGTCAAATCCCATCTCCTACATGTACAGAACCTGACAACCAAATCAACTATGAAGGGCCCTCCATGACCTTCAACTAGAACCTTCGGACCACCTGAAAAATCTTGTTTAAAAGGTACACATTCATTTCTAATTATGTTCATTTTTTGACAATCTTAGGGCATATCACCCCTTGGTATCTATCAACACATTCTTTTTTGTTTTTTGCACAATCTCCCCATCTACTAATTTTTTATCATCTCTAACATAGTGATTATAGGCTTATCTCTAGCATCAAGAATATATATAAAAAAAAGTTATATTTGTTAGAAGAAATATCTCATTAAATATTAAAAGACAGAACTCATAAGAAAATATTTAACAATTATTTCTGTTAGAACTCTCACACAAAATTGTTTAATAACATATCACATTTTGTATGAGTCCTGAACATTGATCTAGTCCATGTATTGAAGGGTCTTTCTAGATGATTGAACCATTCTCTAGCAGCCTTGTCCTCATTTTCTAATTACTCCTCCATGCATATTCTGAATATCACATTATTTCTTGCCCAAGCATCATTCCAAATCATGTCCTTTAATCATGTTAATTAGACCGGCTACATTATACATGTTCAACTTACCATATAAAAAAATTAACTATATACATATAATGGAAGCACTTTTATCTAAAACAAGCGATCATTCCATGTGCCCAGGGTGGAGCTAGCATGTCAATTACACTTCGACCGAATTTTGGTCAATTTTGGTCCAACTATATATTTGTTTAAAGAAATCTATTAAAAATAGAAAAAAATTATTAATTTAGAATCCAATGACTTTGGGCTCATATATGTTTCACAAAATTGCATAAGAATAGATATAATCGCATATAGTATACGAAACATAATCTTAAAATCGAGATAAATATTTGTAAATATTCTTGAGATGAATATTAACATTGGAGGTGTGAGAGGTTGATAGGAAGGTATGGAGGACGAGCATTAGGGTAGTAGAGTAGGTAGTCTAGAGTGTTCATAACAGTAGTATTGGCACGCAGTCTCGCTTTCTGTTGGTAGTAGGTTTTATGACTAACCGTTGTTTTCTTTCATTGTTGATTACCTTACTATCTCGTTGTTTTTATTTTGCTTTTATATGGCTTTTTGGTACTTGTTTACCCTTAATTTCGAGTAACAATTAAACTTGTATTGTGGTTTTAAGGATGCGTGATCTAATTCAATACCAATTGATAAATGATGAATAAAATAAATAAATTGGACAGCAAAATAAATCAAACCAGTGCTATGCAGTATTCTCGACCTCGATTCGGGGTGATCTCGAGACCAAGTAATAAGAACGGTAAAGAACAACAATAGTAAGTAAGTATAGAGCAACATATATATTATTTTTAGTGAATGTGATGTGTTTACAAATGAATGGGATCCCTCTTTATATAGTAGAGGAATACTAAATAAGGTATAATTCTAATAACAAAAATATATCATGATTGGTGTCACTAATCGCTTGATTCGATCCATCCGATATTTCCGCCGAGATCTTAGGTCGGTTGCTATTATCTCGCCATTCCCTTATTATGCCTCACTCGAAGTCAGTCATGCATGGTCTCGATCTTCAGTGAACACTTCGATCTACATGTTTTATTCTATGACATCAAGCTCGAGCCAGATCCATTATGAGCTTACCCTCGAAGTGGTTCCTCGTGCCTATACAGATAGTCCCCGCGTTTCTTAGAGTAAAACGACAAGAAATGATTTGAGCCTCGATTCTCTGGCACCTCGATCATGATGTCATCCTCATGACGTAAGCGACTGATGTGACCGAAACATCTCACTGGTCCAGTTCCCCAAATCATTAATGCCTTTCAGTTAGTGGTCGGCCACCAGCGCCATCGAACCATCGCCACGAGCCTATAAATACTACCTCCTCCATTGAATCAAAGTTTACTTTTGCTCTGATCAAATCTCTAAGCCTTACAACATTCCTCATCTCCTCTGTATCGTCGCTTGTTAAACCACCGTTGATATCACCGGAACCACCAATTTCACATCTTATTTCGCCCTTCTTCAATTACATAAATGGCGAAAACCTCGAAGATTGTACTGAGGAAGGAAAAGGCTTCATATTCCTCTTCCCGGCTGGCCGGCGACAAAACGCTGATAGAACCGACCCCCCATGAGTACGTTCCTGACCCGTAAAATCTGACTTCAAGGTCGAGAATCCCTCATCGGTACCGGGCTGATGCGAACATGTGTCGATGTACATGTGTTCGATAACGGAGAGCCATCTCAAGGACATGAAGAGGGACTACAATTGGGGCCCTGAGGTCGTGGTGCAAATTCCTGATCCCAAGGAGAGCATCACTACACATGTGGGGGGGATTCCTAAGTGTTTACACTTACCCCTTCATATTGGTCCCATCGACCCGGTGATCCTCGACTCCTGCAAAAGGTATCAGGTCACCATCGGGCAAATCCACCCCTCTATATGGCTCATAGTAATCATGTTGCGCTTCTTCTCCAGCAAGGCCGAGGGGCTGGAGTTCACTCTGAACCACCTCATGCGGTTGTACCGGCCTCGAATCTATCGAGGGATGATCAATCTTTAACGCCGGGCAACAAAGGCCTTATTCTCGAGCATCGACGAGGATAAGAATCGAGGTTGGATGAACCATTTCATACAGGTGAGTACCAGTGACATAATACCGAATGAGAAGATGTCGTTCCCTGAGGAGTGGAACCTCGATCGTAAGTGATTCTTCATATTCTGTTCTTCGTGCCTCTTTTGACTTCCCCTAATATTCCCTTTTGACATGCAGTTGTCCCTTGGATGCCTCAAGCGGTCCCCGATCTCGAAGATTGGGTACAAAAGCTATCTTCGACTTCCACTCACGCCGAACGAGCCTGGCTTGATTTGGAAAAGGGCAGGTGGGAGGCCAAGAACCACAGTAAGGATCTCTCTTCACATATTCTGAAACAACTTTGTATTTTGTTCATTGCTAATTTTCTTTCACGCAGGCTTGACCAAGGATGCCATTTTGAGGCCCTCGAGTGGTGGAGGAGAAACCAAGTCCCCGACTCTGAAGCCGGAAAAGGAGAAGAAGAGGAAAAATGCCTCACAGTCCGAGGACCCCAAGCCCAAGCCTCGAAGGGTGAGGAGAAACCATTGCACACATGGTAGACTCAGTTCGAAGACTGGGAGATGAAGAATAAGAGGAATAGAAAGATGCATCGGCGCTGACGGTCTGACCAAGGAAAATCGTCGAAGTCGCCAAATTTTCCAAGCCGATGGTGGCTGCTGCAACTAAGCCTTGTGCTGAGGAGGCTTCGAAAAAGAATTCGGGTGTAGATCTCGATTCTCCATAGGTCGAAATCATTTCTCGACCGACTGCAACTACATCAGACGGGGCTAGTTCCGGGACCTAGAGGATCGATCAGAGTGCCCCGAGCAAGTAGGTCAATTGTCTTCACTCCCGACCTTTTCTGAGGAGGCATTAAAGGAGCTAGGGAGTTGAAGACCCCCGATATTGGCGGAGTCTCGAGTGTAGGTGATCCCTTCCGGGATTGCTTTACTGGGGTCGATGATGCCTCTAACATTAGCGATGCCTCAATTCTTCTAGAAGAGGCACAACGTCTCCTCTCTCAGGTAAGTACGAGTTACTGCAATTCTCTTTCTTTACTCTTCTTTTCTCTAAATCTGACTCATATTTTCTTTCTTGTATAGGCCTCCGCTAAGTTCCGAGCTGACCTTGGCCAGTGCGATACCGATCTTCAGAAGATCTCGGAGGAGAGGAATGCTCTAAAGCTACTTTGTGGCCAAAAGGACGAGGCCATAAAGGATCTTCAATCTGAACTGGCCAAGGCTCGTGAAGAGGAGACTGAACTAGACAAGAAGGTAACCATTCTTTTGATAAAGTATGGACTCAACCCGACTTTGGAGGCTAACACTTCACTATCTCAGTTGTAGTAGAAGGTGGAAAGGATCGAGTTGCTTCAAGGAGAGGTCGATCAAGTAAAGGCCGATTGTGATCGGTGGAAGTAGAGTATGGACCGCCTGGCTGCGGAAAAAGAGACTGTCTTGGCCAAACTGTCATCGGTCGAGGTTCAACTTTGGGGCTTTAAAGAGAAAAGCTCGGCCCAGGCTAAGAGGATCGAGGAGCTTGAAGTCGGGCTCGCTGAGGCCAAGGCGGAGATTGAGAAAACAAAGGTCATGGCAGATAAGTCCATCGCCATGTACCAAGCCGATGTCGAGGTTACTCAAACGTAGCTAAGGGGGGCTTCTGATTGGGAGTAATGGAACGTTGACTTGGAAAAATGTCAGTCCCAGAGGGAAACCCTCGAGGAAATCCATGCTCGAGGTTTTGACCTTTCCGAGGAGATTGCTCAAGCCAAAGTGCTCGAAGCCGAAGCCAGGCATCTTGCCTTCTTGGGCGATGAAGAAGGTAGCCGAGGCGGATCCGATGAGGGGCCGGAAAAAGAATTTGCTCTCGGAGAAGCTGCTCAAGAAGAAGTCGTTCTAGGGGAAGCTTCCCCCGAAGGAAAGGTTAGCCCCGACCGTAGTTAGGACTTAGTTTCTTTTTTTCTTTTCTTTTTGTAAGACCTTGATCGATCTCTTGTATATACCTTTCAATATATAATAGAGAACTTCTTTTCGAATGCTTTCATAGATTTCAAGTTCAAATACGTTATCTACCTTTATCTTATGAAAATTTTCATTGCTGCAACTTTATTAGCCGAGTGAACCTTAGCTCGAACTCAGAGTAAACCATTAAGGTTTTAGTTAAACAAGGGTAAGTCCCTGAGCTCAATAATATGTTCGAGACTTTATGACGCGTGGCTTGATCGAAGCCATAAATGCATTATTTTCATAACTAAGTTCAAGTGAATTTTGAACTTAGAATAAAACAAACTCTTAGGTTTTTCATCAAATGATGGGTAAGTTTTGAACTTACAGTAACATACCCTTAAGGTTTTTTATGATGAATCTTCGAGCCATATTCTAGTTGACTTTATTCGAGCTCGGAATAGTGGAACCCTTAGGTCCGAATTGAGTGAGAACAAGTGTATTGGTAAAAACGAGCTTCACACGTGCAACAATTATGACGACTCAACAATCTATGTGGAGCAATGAAATCATGACAACTGGACAAGACTTTATGAAGAGGTACGAGATAAAGAGGAGCGGAATAGCATACCCATGGGGTAATCAGATACGGGAATCTCAGCCTAATTGAGAAGACGAAGAGACACGGTCAGAATGAATTCAGGAAGAATAAAGGGCAGATTCGGAGATCTTCAATTAATGAGCCAAACGTTACATAACCTTCACGCGACAGTTACGGTTAATCATTGCAACGTTACATTAATGTCATTATTAGTCATTAATGCTCAGTCACTGAAAAGGGTAGACGTTATATTAAGAAATTCCGTATATAAGGGAGTAAAATATAACTTGTAAAGACACGTTCGAACCGCTATTGAAATATACTTACTTTTTACGCATCTTACTGCTTTTTATTTACAAGTTTACTTGCAATTATTAGTATATCCTTTGGTTATCAGAAACCCGTGTTCTTCCTAAATTAGCTTTGGCAGAGAATCTAATTCTTTGGTTAAACAAATTGGTTCCGTTATCGGGAATCTGATAATCTCTGTTCTTTCTCAAATAACATTCTGTGAATTATGTAGAATGCCAATGACAACAACCAACAAAGGGTTGAAACCCCAGTTCCATCGTCCTCAGGATCCCTACGAGGATCAAGGGAACATTCCCCAGAAAGATCTGCGACCCAAAACAACAATCTCAATGGAAATGAACAAGCAGAAGAACGGGATAATGTGAAACAAATGGTTGGTGAGTATGTGACTCAAGCCTTACAAGCTTTCATGAGGGGACTACCATATGAATCACCGGCACCTCCTCTTAACAACACTATAACTGCGGAAAATCCACAATCTGGATTAGCGAACTCTGGAAGTGGAGGCACTCCAATTGAGTCCCTCGAAGCAAGACCAGGTATGTCCAATAATCTAGAATTACAATCTTTATTACTAACCCTGCAGAAATAGGTGAAGGAACAAAATGATCGAATCGAGCAAATTCCTGGAGTACCACTTGTTATCAAAGGTATTGACGTTGATAGATATTCTCAACAACCTTGGAAGCCAAGTGCAACACCCTTGCATGTTCCCAAGAAATTCAAAATGCCTGACATTCCCAAGTATGACGGGACAACCGATCCACGTGGTCATGTGACTGCTTTTACCACCGGAGTAAAAGGCAACGACCTAAATAAACAAGAAATTGAGTCAGTCCTAGTCAAGAAGTTCGGAGAAACACTCACCAAAGGAGCACTAACCAGGTATTCTCTTTTACCTGAAAATTCTATTGCCTCTTTTGCTGAGCTTGCAGATTCTTTAATAAAAGCGCATTCCGGTGCGCAAAAAGTCGAAAAAAGAATGGAATACATATTTAAAATAAAACAAGGATATGTGGAGTTGCTTCGAGAATTTGTAGACAGGTTTCAACGGGAAAGAATGATGCTACCAAGGGTACCTAACAATTGGGCAGCAATGGCATTTGCAAGCAATTTAAATGACAAAAGATCAGAAGCCACGCGAAGACTCAAGGAAAGCTTGAGAGAATTCCCAGCCACGACGTGGAACTATGTCTATAACAGGTACAACACTAAGCTACGAATAGAAGAAGACACTATTGCTCAGTCAAAAGCTGAAGATCGAACCAGTTCTAGACGCTCCGAACCAGAAAGGAGAACGGGTAAGAACAGGTACGACCCTTATATGGGACCTTCGGGACGAGAAAATCATCCCAGGTTTGAAAACACCCGGTCAGAATATAGACCATAAAATAGAGATGCGAGCTCAACCTCATCAAGATCCCGAAAGGATCGGGATAAATGAAATAGAGGTAATACAAGAATTGGAGATTACAGCTTCAATGTAAGTACTTCAGAATTAATTTTAGTACTGAGAAATATGGGTGATAAGGTTCGATGGCCCAAAGAAATGAGGTCGAACCCAAATGAAAGGAATCCAGACTTCTGGTGTGAATTCCATAACGATCATGGGCATAGAACATCAGATTGCAGATTTTTGCAAGGTGAGGTAGAACAATTATTAAAATAGGGCTATCTAACAGAATTGTTTAGTGAAAAAGGTAAACATGCATATATGAAGAACAGGCAGGAGCCCCCAAAACCACCATCTCCAAAGCGAACAGTGAATGTGATACATGGAGGAGAGGAGGTGAACAGAGCCGTCTGCAAAAGAACAACAAAATTCATGATTACGCATGTGAAGCGGATTCGTGAAGACATGGAAGCAGACAATATATCATTCGACGATGCAGATATAAACGGATTAATGCTTCCACACAACGGCGCATTGGTAATATCCCTACTTATACGTGACACTAACGTAAAAAAAGTGTTGATTGATCCAGGTAGCTCAGTTGTGGAAGAAATGCTAATGGAGGATCAAGTAATCCCAAAAGCACGAGCCTTATATGGGTTTGACAATTCCACGGTCATAACAAAAGGGGAAATTGATCTTAACACCTACGTAGAAGGAGTAATCAAAATACTAGATTCCAAGTCATTGATACTGATATGGCCTACAACGTAATCATGGGGAGACCATGGATCCATGACATGAAAGCAATACCATCTAAATTACATCAGGTAATAAAATTCCCTTCCAAATGGGGAATTCAACAGATTCGAGGCGATCAGCAAACCTTGAGGAATATAAATTCCGTAGCATACTCTAACAAAAAAGAAGAAGCGGAAAAATCAAAGGACGAGGAAATCGCCCAAACAGGTATGGAAACAACTGTTGCTCAAATAGGTACGGAAGAAAATGTTATCCAAACAGGTACGGAGGAAGATAGCCACGAGAAGGTGAATCAAGTCACCACGGAAGAAGAATCAAAACATACGGACATGGATTTCAGACCTGATGTCATTCTAGAACCAGAAGAGGACGAGCATATCAAAACAACTACGGAGGAACTCGAAGCTATTCCACTGTTCGAGCAAAAGCCCGAACAAAATGTTCACATGGGCACGAGGCTAAGCCCCAACAAACGAGGTAAGTTAATTGAATATTTAAAGGCTAACGTAGACTGCTTTGCTTGGTACCATTCAGACATGATAGGTATTCCTCCAGAAGTGATGACTCATAAACTAAATGAAGATCCATCCTTCGTACCTGTCAAACAAAAGAAAAGAAAACAAGGACCATTCAAGAACCAAGTGATCGACGAAGAGGTACATAAACTCTTAAAAATTGGTTCAATACGTGAGGTAAAATATCCTAATTGGTTAGCCAATACTGTAGTGGTGGCTAAAAAGAATGGTAAATGGAGAGTATGCGTAGATTACACAAATTTAAATAAAGCATGCCCTAAAGACTCATTTCCATTACCACACATAGATCAAATGATTGATGCCACTGCAGGTCATGAATTGTTAAGCTTTCTAGATGTATACTCTGGTTATAATCAGATAAAAAGATCGCTCAGACGAGGAAAAAACTTCCTTTATTACAAACAGGGGAACTTATTGTTACAAAGTCATACCTTTTGGCCTAAAAAATATTGGATCCACGTATCAGAGGCTGGTGACCAAAATATTCCAGGAACATCTGGGGAAAATGATGGAGGTATACATTGATGACATGCTGGTGAAATCAACACAAGCGAAAGATCATTTCCAACATTTTTCAATTACCTTCGAAATCCTACGCAGGTATAATATGAAACTGAATCCAGAAAAATGCGCCTTTGGCGTAGAATCAGGTAAATTTTTGGGTTTTCTTGTATCAAATAGAGGGATAGAAGTAAATTTTGCTCAAATTAAAGCTATTGATGAAATACCCAATATACTTACGAGTAAAAAGGAAGTTCAAAGACTAACAGGAAGAACTGCAACCTTAGGAAGATTTATCTCCAGGTCCTTAGAGAAACGTTTTAAATTCTTCTCAGTTCTTAAAAAGCAGAATCAATTCGAATGGACTGAATAATGTCAACAGGCTCTCAAAGATCTGAAGGCCTAGCTATCAAAACCCTCGTTTTTGTCTAAGCTAAAAGAGGGGGAAAGGCTATATGTTTATCTTTTCGTTGCAGCAATTGTCGTAAGTGCAGTACTGGTAGGAGAAGACAAAGGTAAACAATCTCTAATTTATTATGTAAGCAAGTCTTTATTAGATGTCGAAACTAGATATCCACATCTAGAAAAATTAGCCTTAGATTTAATAATGGCAGCTAGAAAGTTAAGACCATATTTTCAATGCCATCAAATCACTGTTGTGACCTCATACCCGTTGAGAAATATTCTGCATATACAAGAATTATCAGGAAGATTAGCCAAATGGGCAATAGAATTAAGCGAGCATGACATAGTATATCAGCCTAGAACTACTATAAAGTCTCAAATTTTAGCTGATTTCATCGCTGATTTTAATACTAGCATAGTCCCTGAGGCGAAAGAGAGTTACAACTCTTTAACGGGGATAATCCAGGAATATGGACCCTATTCACTGACGGCTCTTCTAATGTAAAAGGAGCCGGCTTGGGAGTTGTTTTAATATCACCTACGGGTGAAAAGATACGACAAGCTATTAAATGTTATCCCATAACTAACAATGAATCAGAGTACGAAGTTATCATTGCAGGGCTTGAACAGGCACGAGAACTCTCAAGCGAGCAGATCATGATCAAAAGTGACTCTCAACTAGTGGTGAACAAGATGCAGGGGACTTACATCGTTAGAGAGACCCGGATGCAACAATATCTGGAAAAAGCACGAGACCTAGTAAGACAATTACAGTCATGGAAAGTTATGCAAATACCTAGGGAGGAAAATGCAGAAGCGGATGCATTAGCTAACCTCGTAGCAGTTGCAGAAGTGACAAATAAAGACAATGCAATATTCATTCACCTATTTCATTCACAATCGACCAGGATAAAAGTGAGGTGACATTTAACCATTTAACATGGGATTGGAGAAATGAAATTCTAAACTTTTTGCAGAATGGCACCGTACCCGAGGATAAGAAAGCAGCTCAAGCGCTTCGCCGAAAGGTTGCACGGTACTACCTCATTCGTGACACATTATACCGCAAAATATTTGGAGGTCTCTTAGCTAAGTGCCTCGGACCCAATCAAACGGAGTTCGTTATGAAGGAAGTACACGAAGGACACTGCGGAAACCACTAAGGAGCAAGATCCTTAGTCAAAACCCTAATCAGAGCAGGGTACTATTGGCCCAAAATGGAAGACGAGGCTGAGAGTTTCGTAGCTAAATGCGACAAATGCCAACGATTTGCTAACAACATTCATCGACCAGCGGAGATACTTCACCCAGTGATATCCCCATGGCCATTCATGAAATGGGGCATGGACATAGTGGGACCCCTTCCCCCAGCTAAAGGAAAGGTACGATTCTTACTTGTATTAACTGATTATTTCACAAAATAGGTGGAGGCAGAAGCTTTTAAACAGGTGCGAGAAAAAGAAGTGAAGAGCTTCATATGGAGAAACATAATATGCCGCTTTGGAATACCGAAGGAGATCTCATGTGACGATGGCCCACAATTCATAGGCTCACAAATCACAGAATTCTTCGAAAGTTGGCAAATCAAGAGAATCACTTCTTCACCATATCACCCCGTGGCTAATGGGAAAGTCAAGTCAACAAACAAAGTCATCGTTAACGACCTAAAGAAACGGTTGGAAAGGGCCAAGAGAAACTGGCCAGATGAGCTACCGGCGGTATTATGGGCTTACAGAACTACTGCAAAAACAGCTACGAGAGAGACTCCATTCACACTTGTTTACGGCTCAAAAGATTTAATACCGGTGGAAATTGGCAAACCAAGCACAAGGTTCACAACAGCAACGGAAGAATCAAACAACGACGAGTTGAGGACAAATTTGGACTTGCTCGAGCAAAGAAGAGAAGCTGCACTAATACGTATGGCGGCCCAAAAACAAATATAGAGCGATATTACAACAAAAAAGCTCACCTCAGATATTTCAAAATTGGGGACTTCGTTCTCAAAAAGTCTTCCAATCAACGAAGGAAGCTGGTGCAGGAAAGCTAAATCCGAATTGGGAAGGACCTTACAAAGTCTGTGGCATTGCTGGAAAAGGCGCTTATGAGCTGAAGGCTATGGACGGCAGAATCCTACCAACTAGTTGGAATGTTGTTCATTTGAAGAAGTACTACTTCTGAGTAAAAGGAATACCCCCGGTCAGGTATCATTACGTTAGATTTTACCTTTGTACAGTTAAAATTATACTAACCATTTTAGATGATAGGCAAAAATCTAACCCATCACCAGATGATGATATTAGACCTGCAAAGACACGAGAAAGTAACTAAATTCCCGATCTAGTTTTATAACTTTCTGATGGATGTTTTAAAGGGTTAAGTAGTCATCATCTAAAAACTATATACCTTCGAGTCCCGTATGTTTTTCCTTTTCAGGAAAAGGGCCACAAGGAAGGAGTAGTCAAGTGCTCGAGATTTCATTCTTCAAAGCTCAAACACTTGGGGGACTATACAGTATGGAAGGCAAAGATGAAGCAAAGAAGAGTATCAAAAAGTCAAAGCTCGAGCCTGAAGATCCATCTTCCCAACAAGTCAAGTACTATGAGCAAAATCAAAGAGCCAAAGACTCAAAACACAAATCCTGACTCAAAAACCTTCAAAAAACATATTTGTAAATGTAAACGAGTGTGCAGGTTAAAGGCAGAACATTAGTTACGGGTAAAAATGCACATCCTTGTACTTACTCAGAAACTGTTGTAAATGAAAACAGTTATGAATGAAAGATCATCATCCTTGTACTTACTCAAAAACGGTTGTAAATGAAAACATTTATGAATGAAAGATCATTATCCTTGTACTTATTCAGAAAACTGTTATAAATAAAAACAATTACGAATGAAAGATCATTATCCTTGTATTTATTCAGAAAACTGTTATGAATAAAAACAGTTACGGATGAAAAAGCATTACCCTTGTATTCATTTAAAAATTGTTATCAATAAAAACAATTATGAGTAAAAATTCATACCCATATATTTAAAAATTGTTATAAACAAAAACAGTTATTCCCTTGTACTAATTCGAAAAAACTGTTGCAAAAGAAAAACAATTACGAGTACAAGTTCATATCATATATGTTGAAATAAAAACAGTTACAAAACGGGTTATAGAAGGTACATAAACACATGTGAAATGTTACGAAAACTTTCTTCAAAACATTGTTAAAGAAAAACATGTGAAATTCTTATCTCTCTTTTGTATATTTACACCATTATGAAGTTGAGACGTCTTCTTCATTAAGTGTCGATAAAAAAAAGGGCCCTCTTTTATAAAATCGTGCATGTTACGAAAAGGTACGAACAATCTAAGCATTTTTTAAACGCAAAGTCAAAAACTCAGAGGTAAACCAAAAACCTCAAAAAGAAAGCATGCAAAAACTTAAGAGTGAAACAAAAACTCGAAGAAAGTTAAAGTCATGCTAATATTGATATTAATATATTACGGCAAAATAAACTAAGTTCTAACTTAGTCTATGCCGGATTAAGTTTTACATTGATTTCCCCTAAGTTGTCAGTTGGGGACTTACAAAGGAGCCAACTTTAACCCCGATGGGACTGGGGTAACCACCAATTGATACAAATAAGAAAAAAAGAGAACCAAGTTCTTTAAACTTTTTCAGAGATGGGGGGTTGTCTTCACTGGCAGGAGGAGCAGCTTGAGATGGGGAGACATGAGCAGCAGGGACCTCAACCTCAAGTGAAGAACGGTTTTGACTTTGCTGAGACCTCCCAATCGTCTCTTTGGATTTAGCAATTTCGGCTTCCAAGTCAAAACCCTCTTGGCCCATTTCCGTCTATGTGTCAAGGCGGGCGTTCAGATAAGCCCAACTAACATCAACGACTACTTTATCTTCAAGATATTCATAATCTTTCTCCCATTGTTAAGCTTCAACTCTTAACTCATCTCTTTTAGTCACGGCAGCATCATGAGAGACCTTTATAGGAGCAAGAGACGTTTCCAGAAACTGGACCTTCTCCAAAGAGTTACAGAAGTCTTCCTAGGATTGAGTGAGCGATTGAACAAGTTCGCCAGAGTACTCCTCCTTCTGGTCCAACAAGGCCTTCAGGCTCCTAATCTCCTCAGAGGCATGGGAAAGCTGCTATGCAAA
Source organism: Nicotiana undulata (assembly GCA_005239495.1). Taxonomy (NCBI): domain Eukaryota; kingdom Viridiplantae; phylum Streptophyta; class Magnoliopsida; order Solanales; family Solanaceae; genus Nicotiana; species Nicotiana undulata. The sequence goes on along the minus strand of ML271672.1, from coordinate 92,165 downwards.
TGCAGACTCTAAGACACTCTTATCCTTGCCTGACTGGTTCGAAGATGCCTTCTCAATGTCCAGTTTTGCTGCAACAACTCTAACGCGCTCCTCCAAGGTACATTTTTCTTCCTCCATTGCCTCCATGTCTAGCTGCAAACTCTCGTACTTCTCCTTCCAATTGATAACCTCGGTTTGGAAATCCTTTGCTGCTTGCTCCATCTGAACGACCCTCTTCATTAACTCTATTCCTACAAGATTGATCTACATAAAAAGATAAATTAGATACGGTAAAAGCATATGTAAGTACGTATGAAAAACAAGTTTTACCTTTAAGGACGAGTGCACAATATCGTTCATCCAAGTCAGGGTACTATGGCTTTCCAGCTTAGACCTTTCAGTCGGGCCTATCAATGGCTTTAACCATACATCAGCCTGACCCGACTTCTTCAAGAGGCTGCCCGCTGCTGGAACCTCTATTATAACCTGCCTCATCTCCCCCTGCTGGAAGACTCTACTTCTACAGCAGAAGGCACGGAAGCGGGGACATGGGAGCAGAAGCAGCAACAGGAGCAGGAATAGCCATGGGAGCAGAAACAATAACGGGAGCAGTTGAAGGAAATTCTTTAGGAGCAGGAGGAGAGAAAACAGCAAGAGGGGCTTCATCAGAAATGGTACCAAAACCTTCACGGAACAGGAGATCAACGGATTCACGAACAAGAGAGAGAGTTGCATCCTCAGGGGCGGAAAGTTCAGATTCAGGCACGGGAGGGTCAACAACAGGTGCAGACTCATCGTCAGAGACCACATTCCTCCTACGTGACATGTGGACTAGCGAACCCTCCTCTTCTTCCTCCTCCTCTAAGATCCTGGACCCACTTTCTTTTCTTTTCGATGAGGAGGAAATAGCAATGATCTTCTGGGCCTTTTCCAGGGACAACCTTGAAGCGGACACAGCCGCAACATAAATACCATGAGCCGCAAACCCTACCAAATGAAAGGGGTCAGGTAAAACTTAAAAGAAGACAGAAGTAAACATAAAAACCTTTGCTCACAGTGGGTCTTAACCTTCCAGCCAAACCTCCCAGAGAGTATTTCCATGAACGTTCTTCTAACGGAGCAATCAACAAGAGTTTTTCTACCCAATCTCGAAAACCGGAGACATTCTTAACGGTTCCCATGATTGATGCAAAAAAAAAAAAGAAACAGTTACGGTACTGATAAAGTATCAAAAGCAAAGGGGAGGAAGGTGAGCAAAATTGTACTCACGTGTAAGATTCCACTTCTCAGGGAAGGGGAGATTTTCTTCACCTACTAAACCTGCATTAGGGACAGCAACATATCGAAGATACCACCCTCGGTCTTTATCATCATCGGGAGTAACTAACACCCTTTTACTCCATGCCGTAAGAGTAAACACTCCTTGGCGGAACAACATCGGAGAATAGAGGTGAATAAGATGATGAAAAGTGAAGGGTACGGAAGCTAAATTGGCCAAATACCTAAGGCACGCGACAACTTTCCAAACAAGAGGACCGACTTGTCCCAGACAAATTTTGAACAATCGACAAAAATCGATGATAATAGGGTCGATAGGAGGCTTAAATCTTAATGTGAAAGGGTAAGTATAAACATAAGAATACCCCGTCTTGTAAGAGGTTATTCTTTGGTTATTTCCAGGAACAATAACAGGAAAATCAGGCTTCCAAGAACAATCCATGCGTACAAGAGGCACCAAGCCCTCTGGTATCTGAGTAGGATAAAGTTCGGCATTGTCATGCGAAGACATTGAATAAAGCTATTAGCTCATGGCCTGACTATCCTTGGCAAAATAAAACTTTGCAGGGATAATTTCATCGACCCTTGGCTCGCGAAGCGGTTCATTATGTCCTCTACTCTTTGACAAAGATCTCGAAGCCCTAGCCCCTGAAGAAGATAAAGAAACAGAATACCTAGAAGAAGATGGGGGAGTGACATGAGAAGAAGAAGCACACATGGAAGGGGTAGAACCTAAGCTCCTAAGCCTTCCACCTCTCCTGCTCCGAGTTGGAGCAGAAGAGGGAGTCAATTCATCAGCATTAATGACTTTCCTAGATTGTTGGTTTGAAGAAGACATATTAACGAAGAATGAAGAATTTACAAATAAATAAATAAGGTCGGAAGTTTTTCGAGAAAGTAAAAAAAGGAAAAGGGGTATTTATACCCGAAGGCAACCGTCAAAAACGGAAAAAAAAGTGATGTGAAAGTCATAATTGAAGTTGTCACTTCGTGAATGATGCATCCGCAAAAAGCCCTAAAAGGTGCTGAGTAATTGCAGAACCAACCCGGGAACGCCACATGGCATGGGCATTAAATGGGAAGTGACAAGCGATGCATACATTCAGAGATGGATGCAATGGTACGACTGAAACGGCGACAAAATATTCCCGCCATAAATGAGTATCCACTTACCAAATATTAATCGATAAATAAATGATAAGTTGGGGGACTATCTGCATTGGTAAAAACGAGCTTCACACGTGCAACAATTATGATAACTCAGCAATCTATGTGGAGCAATGAAATCATGACAACTAGACAAGACTTTATGAAGAGGTACGAGATAAAGAGGATCGGAATAGCATACCCACGGGGTAATCAGATACGGGAATCTCAACCTAATTGAGAAGATGAAGAGACACATTCAGAATGAATCCAGGCAGAATAAAGGGCAGATTCGGAGATCTTCAATTAATGAGCCAAACGTTACATAACCTTCACGCGACAGTTACGGTTAATCATTGTAACATTACATTAATGTCATCAATGCTCAGTCACTGGAAAAGGTAGACGTTATATTAAGAAATTCCCTATATAAAGGAGTAAAATATAACTTGTAAAGAAACGTTCGAACCGCTATTGCAATATACTACTTTTTACGCATCTTACTGCTTTTTATTTACAAGTTTACTTGCAATTATTAGTATATCCTTTGGTTATCAGAAACCCCTGTTCTTCCTAAATCAGCTTTGGCAGAGAATCTAATTCTTTGGTTAAACAACAAGGTCTCGAACTCTGAATGTATTGTCCCTTAGGCTCTTCAGATTGGGCCGATATGGACTCTAAAAATGGCTATTGTTTCCCCCTTTCAGCTTAAAAGACTTAGTAAAATTTTCTTTATGCCTTAGCATTTATTTTTTGCCCATTGGGTTTTTTGAGGGTCCGATGTCGATTGAAACCCCTTTGCTTTTCGTGCCTTAGCATGTTTTCGTTAGGATAGTTTGGTACCTCTTAAGGTTTTTCGAAGGCTGACATTATCGAAGCCTTTTGGTTTTTCGAGGGCTGATTTTATCGAAGCCCCTTTTTAATTATTTTCCTATGGTAACCTTTTAAACGGTTTTTCAAAGAATTTGAAGGGCTATTGTTTATTGCGGAATTCAGACGTCTCTGAGCCGTGTTATTTTGGCGGTAGCCTTAAATTTGGTTGTAGCCTTCGGTATGCCTCTTGCGCTTATTTCCTGACAACATTTCGAACTTTTTCGAAATGTTAGTCCCCGAGAATGGTGGCCTTGGACCATATATCGAGGGGTGCCTCATTGAGGTCTTATGACTTTGAATTTAGATAACTCGAGTAAACAGTCTCCGAGCGTTCGAAATATGTTTGCACTTGGCTCTTGAGCCATTTTCCACAAAATCATAAGTATAAGATCTGCACAATAGAGAATTTACTTCGAGACGCGAGATGTTTGATGAAGAAAGAATGCTTCTTTGAATAATTTATACATGCGTACGTGTTTTTACATCGGGACTCGACTAATCTATATGGACACGGTTCATTTGACCATTTGGCCCATTACAAAGTTTTTCCTATCGAAGCACTTTGACACGAAGTACATTTCTCGAACACATAACATTCGAGGGTGATGCCCCCCAGTATTCGAGGTTGATTGCAAAGAAGCCTTGGATGCTGTTGAATTGTCCTCAGGTAGCACATAATTGTTTCCTCGTTAAAAACCTTGCCGGAAAAATCCATTTGGGATAAAAACCAATCTAAGGGAAAAAGAGTGCAACGCGTACTTTAAAACCTGAGGTCTCGATGTCTTTGGTCTGACTTCTGCAATGAGTTAGCTCCGAATATATATATAAATAAAAGAAAGGAGAAAGTCATACCTTAACAATAGTATCGCTTGAGAAGTGATATGTTCCAGTTGTTTGGCAGTGATTCGCTGTCCATCGTTCCGAGTTTATAAGATCCTTTGTCGATTATAGCGAGGACTTGATAAGGTCCTTCCCAATTTGGGCCGATTTTCCCTTCATTAGGATCTCGAATGTTGACAGTGACTTTTCTGAGGACTAAGTCCCCGACTCTGAAGTGGCGATGGTTGGTTCTTCTATTGTAGTACCTTTCGATTCATTACTTTTATGCAACCATTCGAACGAGTGCGGCTTATCGTTTTTCATCTAATAATTTGATACTGGTCTTCATAGCCTCGTAGTTCGATTCCTCCGTTGCATGTCGAAACTTGGCGTTGGGTTCTCCAACTTTGACTCGAATCAAGGCTTCGGAGCCATAAACTAAGGAAAATGGAGTTGCTCCTGTGTTGGACTTCGACATTGTTTGATATGCCCAAAGAACCTCGGGTAGAATTTCCCTTCATTTCCCTTTAGCTTCGTTTAACCTTTTCTTTAGGTTTTGGATGATAGTCTTGTTCGTTGATTCGACATGTCCGTTACCACTAGGGTGATATGGTATTGAAAGTATCCTCTTCATTTTATGATCCTTGAGGAATTTCGTTACTTTGCTGCCGATGAACTTTTTACCATTGTCACATACTATTTCTGTGGGTATCCCAAATCGACATGCGATGTGATCCCAGATGAAATCTATCACTTCTTTCTCCCTGGCTTTCTCGAAATCCTGTGCTTCAACCCATTTAGAGAAATAGTCAGTCATAAACAAAATGAACTTAGCTTTACCTCGGGCCGATTGCAGAGGGTCGACGATGTCCATTCTCCACTTCATGAATGGCCATGGGGATAGGACCGTGTGAAGTTGTTCTCCGGGCTGGTGGATCATCGGTGCAAACCTTGACATTTATCGCATCTTCAAACAAACTCCTTTACCTGACTTTCTCGAAAGCCCGTGCTTCAACCCATTTAGAGAAATAGTCAATCATAAACAAAATGAACTTAGCTTTACCTGGGACCTATGGAAGAGGGCCGACGATGTCCATTCCCCACTTCATGAATGTCCATGGGGATAGGACCGAGTGAAGTTTTTCTTCGGGCTGGTGGATCATCGGTGCAAACCTTTGACATTTATCGCATCTTCGAACAAACGCCTTAGAGTCTTTTTCCATGCTATCCCAGTAATATCCTGCTCTAATGACTTTGCGAATTAGTGACTCGGCGTCGGAATGGTTCCTACAAGTGCCTTCATGGATTTCTCGTAGAACATAATCAGTATCTCCCGGTCCTAAGCACACTGCCAATGGTCCATCGAATGTCTTTCTGCGTAATGTTCCGTCTTTGTCTAATGTGAAACGAGCAACTTTGGTTCGTAGGGCCCTTAATTATTTTGGGTCCGGTGGGAGCTTTCCATTCTTCAAGTACTCGGTGTATTTATTCCTCTAGTCCCAGGTTAAGCTTGTCGAATTTATTTCGGCATGCCCTTCCTCGATCACAGATCTCGAGAGTTGAACGACAATCCCCGAGCTGATCTCATCTTCTTCAACCGATGATCCCAAATTTGCTAGTGCATCGGCCTCGTTGTTTTGTTCTCGAGGTACATGTTGTAGAGTCCATTCCTTGAAACGGTGCAAAGTTACCTGCAATTTGTTCAAATACCTTTGCATTCTATCCTCTCGAACTTCGAATGTTTTGTTCACCTGGTTCACCACCAGTAAAGAGTCGTACTTAGCTTCGATGACTTCAGCTCCCAAGCTTTTGGCTAGCTTGAGACCTGCAATCATGGCCTCGCACTCGGACTCATTGTTAGTCAATCTAGAAGTTTTAATTGATTGCATAATAGTGATCCTCTTAGGTGGATTCAAAACGATGCCTAGCCGGACCCTTTCACATTCGAGGCACCGTACGTGAAGAGGGTCCATACCCCCGATGATGTTCCTGATTTTAATAAAATTTCTTTTTCGACTTTAGGCACGAGGGTTGGCGTGAAATCAACCATGAAGTCCGCTAAAATTTGAGACTTGCTGGTCGTTCCGGGTTGATATTCGATATCGTACCCACTGAGTTCGACAACCCATTTGTCCAATCGGCCCGACCGTTCGGGCTTGTGCAAAACATTACGGAGTGGGTAAGTGGTTAATACACATATGGGGTGACATTGTAAATATGGCTTTAATTTTGTAGAGGCGCTTATTAGTGCAAGTGCCAATTTTTCTAAGTGTGGATACTTAGTTTCCGCTTCCCCTAAGGTTCGACTTACATAATAAACAGGAAACTGCGTACCTTGCTCTTCTCGAACCAGGACACCACTTTCGGACATTGACAAGTATAAACATAGTTTCTTATCTGTCTTCGGAGTGTGAAGCAGTGGCGGGCTCGATAGGTATCATTTTAATTCTTCTAATGCATGTTGGCATTCCGGAGTCCAGGTGAAATCATTTTTCTTTTTGAGTGGGAGAAAAACTTGTGACTTCGATCCGATGACCTCGAGATGAATCGACCCAAGGAAGCTATCCGTCCGGTTAGCCTTTGTACGACTTTTACACTATCTACGATGGTGATGTCCTCGATAGCCTTGATTTTGTCGGGGTTGATTTCGATCCCCCAGTTTGACACCATGAAGCCGAGAAATTTTCTCTAACCTACCCCGAAAGCACACTTCTCGGGGTAGGGCTTCATGTTACATTTCCTCAAGATCTCGAAGGTTTCCTGCAAATGAGCCAAATGGTCCTCTACGCGTAGGGAATTAACTATCATGTCGTCAATATAAACTTCCATTGACTTACCTATTTTTTCTTCGAACATTTTATTTACTAGGCGTTGGTAAGTAGCTCCTGTATTTTTTAGCCTGAATGGCATTACATTATAACAGTACGTGTCATGTTTGGTGATAAATGATGTCTTTTCTTAGTCTTCCGGGTCCATTTGGATTTCGTTGTACCCGGAATAGGCATCGAGAATGGTAAGGATCCCGTGACTGGCCGTGGCACCGATCATGCGATCGATGTTAGGCAATGGAAAAGAATCTTTCGGACATGCTTTGTTCAAGTCCTTATAGTCTACACACATTCTAAGTTTGTTCCTTTTTTAGGGACTACGACTACATTAGATCCCGAATGGACCCTACCTTGAGAAGTTTAGTTACCTCGTCCTTTATGAAGGCGTGTTTTACCTCAGACTGGGCCTCCTCTTTTGCTTTACCGTCTTGAACTTGGGATCCAGGCTCAGCCGATGCGTTGTTATCTCTGGTAGGATCCCTATTATGTCTAAATGGTACCATGCAAAATAGTCTATGTTATCAATAAGAAATTGAATAAGTTTTTTCCTGAGTTCGGGAGTTAATCTCGTTCCCAGGTATACCTTTCGCTCGGGCAGGTACTCGATCAGTATCACTTGTTCCAGCTCTTCGACCGTTGATTTGGTGGCATCTGAATCTTCGAGAACAACAAAGGTCCGAGGAGTTAGAAAATCCTCCTCTTCCTCATCCACTACCTGTTTCTATGATTCGGTCGAGGTCGGGGGCGGTGATTGCTTTTTTCTTGGTCAAGAAGATGCATTTTTATAAATTAACAAGGATTACAAGGAACTATATTGGGTAGTACTACAAAAGAGTAGTTTGTATTGGTTTCAACTTCTACTGTAGTAGAAAAATTAAAGTTACAAAATATGGACGACCTATTTAGACAAAATGAGAGATTGGGTTGTTGGGTAGTAGTGCTAACATATCGCTTATGATACTTTCCCCATAGGTTGTCCATGAGCTCGTTCGTCACAAAAGATGGTGGTTCCAAAAATTCAGTAATTGGGGCATGCATGTGTAGATCTGCCTCATGTTTGGCCAGCATATCCGCCACTTTGTTTTGCTCCCTGTAAATGTGTAGTACTTTAGGACTGCCCAGTCCATGTAGGAGATACCTGCATTCATTTGACAAAGATAAGTAATGTGGATTGTTAGAATGTAGAAGATATATTACCTCAGTGGAGTCCACATTGATCTACAAAGGTGTGAAGTTGTTTTGTATGGCGATTTGTAACCCTTCTTGTAATACTGTAAGTTCCATGTAATGTGAATTCCCCATAGGACGTGTACCCATGTATACTAGTATCCAATTACCAGTGTGGTCTCTAAACACCCCACCAAAACCTTGTTTTTGAGGTATTTGTCTACATGCACCATCACAGTTAAGCTTAAAGTATCCAGTATTATGAGGGATCCATTTGACGTGTATTGGAATTCTTTTGGATGTATTAGTGTGAGTGTGAGAACCCAGGTAGACGTATTTTGTGGCTTGAGTTATGATTTGGATGTGGTTAGGGGCTATATATTTACCTTCAAAAGTATAACGATTCCTTGTTTTCCATAAGTTCCAGAGGGTGTAGGGAATGAGAATGTGTAGTGGAACGTGGGTGCTCTGGGCGTTAGGTTGTAGGATGAATTGGGAGAGTTTATATGAGGTATTCACGTGTAGGTTATCTAAGTTGGCTTCCCTTAGGTTTATACCCAATTTTGTCCAAAGGGCTTGGACATGGTGGCAATGGAAGAAAATATGGCTTATGGTTTCCTCATGGGAATAGCAGATGGGGCAATTATGGAGTGTGGGCTACGTGGATGTGGTGGAGATAGCTGGAAGTTGGTAGGCGATGATGGCACATAAGCCATAGGAAATGTTTGATCTTTGGGGGTAATTGGATTGCCCACAACCATTTGAAGGAGTTGTTGTTAGCATGTGAGTGTAGATTTTGACAAAGAGATTTGACCGTAAATAAACCCCTAGGGTTGAGATCCCAGTATAGATGGTCATTTGTTGTAGGGTTCGTAGATGATATATAGTGGGGGGTTATTAAACCCTCTATAGAAGGTGGAAGTTCAAAGGGGATGTCTTGCATATTTATTGAATTTCCGGTTATATAGTTGCATAGTGTAGAGGATTGAGAATGTTGGGGTAAGGACCCTTCAATTTGTGACCTTAGGATTAAATTTGTGTCCAACCAAAGGTCATCCCAGAACCTGACATGTCTTCCATTAGCGATGTACCATTTGATACCAAGTTGGCATGATGACCAGCCTTGTATGATAGCTTTCCAGTAAGAAGAGGCTGATTTAGTGTTAGGAGTATGGAGGTATTTGGAGATGAGTATGTTAGCCCATTGTGAGGAAGGGGGCTGAAACAGTCTCCATGCGAGTGATCCCAATAACGTGTTGTTTTTATTTGTGAGATTATGAATACCCAATCCCCCACTCTCCTTAGTAATTGAACAGTGTTCCAATTAATAAGATGTGACTTGCGTTTACGTATAGTGGTGCCCCAAAGAAAGTTGTGTTGGTATTGATCCAGCTTGTGGATTACATTAGGAGGTATTTTGATTAATTGCATGACATGATGAGGCAAACAGTTAAGAGTAGCTTTAATTAAAGTAGTTCGACCTGCCATTGTTAGGAGGTTTGTTTTCCATCCTGCTAATTTACTCTTAAAATTATCAATAAGGAATTGGAAATGGGATGTGGTAGGTTTGGAATTGAAAATGGGGTACCCAAGATATATCTCGAAGGAAGAACCATCATGCATATGGAATAGAGTAGTTACACTCTCTCTAGTTTCCTTGGGTGTGTTTTTGGAGAAGTAAATTTTTGATTTTGTGTAGTTAATAGTTAGGCCTGACTTATTAGTGAAAAGGTTCAGAGTATCAATAATGGTATTGATGCTCTTGGTGGTTAACCTAGATGTTAGGGTAATAGCATCTGCGAATAGTAGATGAGAGATTGATGGTCCATGTCGAGATATGTATATTGGTTGCCAATTAAGGTAGTCTACCTCCACATGAATTTTCCTGGAGAGCATCTCTATTCAAAGGATGAAGAGGTAAGAGATAGGGGGTCTCCTTGATGGATGCCCCTTGATGGTGAGAAGAAAGGAGTTCGTTGGCCATTAATTAGGATAGATATCGATGAAGTGGTAATGCAGGACATTATGAGCTTTATAAAGTTAGGTGGAAAATTGAAGTAAAGAAGTATATCATAGATAAAGCCCCATTCTAATTTGTCAAAGGCTTTCTCTAGGTCTAATTTGAGCAGGAAAGAGGCCTTAGCCCCTTTTGTTTTCCTTGAAGTGGTGTATAATTTCTTGCACTATAATGGCATTATCGGAGGCTCTTCTATGTGTTAGGAAGGCTGATTGCTCCGGGATGATAATATTGGTTAGGAAGGGTTTGAGACGTTTGACTATAATTTTAGTAATTAATTTGTAAGTTGTATTACAAAGACTAATTGGTCAGTATTGAGTGATTAGTGTGGGTTGTTGTGTTTTAGGTATAAGACATAAGTAAGTTTTGTTGATTTCTGGAGGAATTTTATAGTTGGTAAATACCTCTTCACAAAGAGATGTTATTTGTGGTTTAACTTGAGTCCAGTAATTCTGGAAAAAATATGGATATAGCTCGTCCGGTCCCGGTGCTTTAAAAGGCTTAAATGAGTTTAAAGCATCTATGATTTCGATAGGGGTAATTGTTGCTTCCAGTGTGGAGTAATTATGTGAGGGGGAATGGAGTTGTTTGGGGAGTTGGTGCTGGCAGTGGCTAGTGGTGAATAGTGTTTGGTAGTAAATTTCAATTGAGTTATTAATATCCTTTTGATCTAATATCCAGTTACCAACTGAATCTTTTAGGACGGTAATGCGGTTACGCCTACGACGTTGTAGTGTAGTTAAGTGGAAAAATTTTGTATTGGCATCACCATGTTGTAGCCAATTAATTCGTGATTTTAATTCCCAAAAATCTTCTTCAAGACGGAGAATGAAGTTAAATTGTGAGATTAAGTCTTTTTCTAAATTTTGAAGAAAATAACTAGTAGTGTATTTTGGGGAGCTTTGGATCCCTTGAAGACTTGCTAGAAGTATTTTTTTTCTTCTGGAAGATGTTACCAAATGTGGTCCTATTCTATTCCTGGATGTTAATTTGAAAATCCTTTATTGCCTGAAGGGTGTTTTTACTAGGAGTCCAAGTCTGGGTAACTATAGAAAGAAATTGTGGATGGGTTGTCCACATAGTTTCAAACCGCAAGAGTTTTTCTTGAGGAGGTTTATGTTTTTTTAAGTTTAGTAATAAGGGGCTATGGTCTGAGTGGACTCGTGGCAAGTGGTGCACTGATGCTTCAAGGAATAATTTGAGCCATTCAAAATTGGCTAAACATATGTCTAAACGTTCTAATATTCTAGAGGATAGCTTATGATTATTAGACCAAGTGTAACGACTACCCGTAAATCCTAAGTCAACTAAATTAGAGTAATTAATACATTGAAGAAACCGATCACTTCTTCTATTGTTAAAATGTTGCCCACCATATTTTTCAGTGGATTTAGTGATTTCATTAAAATCACCACATATTAACCAAGGAAACCTAATATGATCATGTAGGGCACGTACGTTATCCCATAGCACTGTACGTGCATGGATGTCATTTTTCGCATAAATAATAGAAAGTAACCAAGTGTTGGGATTAGGGTATACCTGGACAATGGAATGGATCTCTTGGCTAGTTGCAGCAACTTGGTCCAGTTTGATCTCATCTTCTTTCCACAGTAGCGCAATGCCTCCTGATAACCCTACAGCCCGCGACTGTGCTAAATGTGAGAATCCAAATGCATTTTTGAGGTGTTCATGATCTTGCAAGTGTGTTTTCAGTAAAGCCACGAGCGATGGTTTGTGATAGTTGAGCATTGAACAAAAATTTCTTGTGAAATCTGGTGATTGAGCTCCTCTACAATTCCATATGACAAACTGCATGGATTGATTATTGAGTGGGATTGGTGGAGTCTATCTCTCATGTGTTGATGATATATTCATCATTGCTGGTATCAAAACTATTGCGAACTTTCCCACCTCTGGATTCCGTGTTGGACGTATGTTTAGTGAGACACTTTGGAGCTCGGTTGGACAAGTGATGATCACCTTTCTTTCGTACTGTTCTTTGAGGGTGTATGCTTTGTTCCCATTGAGGTAGCTCAGTATGGGAATTGTTTCTCTGATTTATGCCATGGTTGCTGCTAATTCTAGTTGAGCTATTTCGTCTAGTTCGTTGGGAGATGGACTAGGAGGGGGTAGTGGACTGGTGAGTGGAGTGAGCGGGTGGTATGGAGTGGCTTGTGCATGGAGTGGGATGATGGGGGTGATTGAGGTTCGTGGTTGTATCCAGGGGACAAAAGTTTGTGGTGGCTGTTGTGGGGGTAAAATGGGAGTTCCATTGTGTTCACGGATGGGGAGGGTGGAAGTAGCATGGAGAGAGGAGGAGGAATTGGTGGTGCCATTGGTTGGTGGTGATGATGGAGTGTGGAGGGTGGGTGCATGGCCCAGAGAAACTGGTTGTAGAGGGTCACTCCCATGCGCATTCCTTCGGTGACTATCTGAGCAATATCTGTTGGGTTCTGTATCATCACAGTCACGTCTTGGTGATCGATTTCCATGGTAAAGGTTAGTGCATGGTCCTGCATGCTCATCTCTAGCCATGACTGAGGGTAAGCTTGGGTTGGAGGATATTGTGTGATGTAGATAGGGGTGGGTGGTGGTGGGTGGTCGTGAGGTGTTTGCATGGTGATTGTGTTGAGGAAGATGGGGTGTTGAAGTAGGTTGGTGTTGGTGTAGGAGAAAGTTCTCCTGTGTTGGAAGTTGTAAGGTGACTGGTTCATTCGTAAGAGTTATGTCTGTTAAGGAAGATTTTAGTTTAGGAGTATCGGTATTAGGGTGAAATGATGAAGGATCAATGGAGAGTTGGGGTTTACTGGTTAATTTGGGAGGTTGATTTGAAATGGGTGTTGGTTGACTAATGTCTTGTGCATGGGGCATGGTGGTTGCTTGTATGGGATGCTGGGTTTTGTCAGGCGGTGGAGTGGGTATTTGGGTAGTGAGAGATAGTATTGGGCCTTTGCTGGTAATGAGGTGGGATTGGGTTACTGTAATGTAGGCTTGCACTTAAGTGACTATGGATAGGGGTGAGTTGGGAGTGGATGCATCCTCGTTGGCGGTTGTTGCATGTGTTAGGGCCATTTGTAGTGTGGTAGTGCTTTGTGGGAGTCTGGTAGAAGGTGAGTCAGCTGGGTTAGTGGAGAGGGAGGTGGATGTGAAAGATTATAGTGTGGGCTGGGTGGGTCATTTATTTGGTCATGGGCTTCGAGACTTGGCCCAGTATCCATGGTGGTTTGGTCCATGACATTAAAGTCAATTGGATCAGCGTCATTAAGCAATTGGAGAGTGGTCTTATTAAAGAATTGTAGATTATTAAAAGAGTTAGCACTAATTAATGACTTCTTAAGGGATGTGGTAAGGGCAACCGATGGGGTGGTATGTGGTGGTATGGGATTAGTGGGCATTCCAGTGGGTCCCGTTGGTCTTGCCTTGCTAGGATTGGTGATGTGTGATTGGGTTGTGGTTGTAGGTGGTGAGCGAGCCCTGAAACGAAATTTGGAGGGAAAGGTGATTGTTTTCCAGCCATTGGGTTCCTTAATAGAAGGGTTTTGAGAGTTAATGGTTGTGTTACTGCGTTAGTGAGAAGTGGAAGGTAGAGTGTGTAGGGGGGTGTATAGTATGGCTGGTGGTGGATATCGGTGTTGTGGGTGAGGAGCAGAGGTTTTTTGGGTGGCTTAGTCTACCACAATACGTGCATAGCATATTAAAACCTTCATACACAAGTTGTTGTTTATGGGATCCAATGTAGACATGTATTTTAAGTGGTATTTCCAGTGGGACTTCGATACAAATTCTTGCATAACGACCTCTTGTGGTTGTCGACGTGCAAGTATCAACTTTGAGTAGGGAACCAATTTTTTCACCTACACGTTGGAGTATTTCAAGGTCATAAAACTCCGTAGGTAGTTCAGGGAGTCTTAACCAAATGGCTGTGTAGGTAAGTTGTGTATTTGAAGTTATGAACTTAGGTTCCCATTTACGGACGGAAAGGAAGTGATTAAGCACAAACCAAGGGCCATTATGGAGGGAAATGGACATGTTTTCTTCCTTTTGGAATTTCACTAAGTAAAAGTCACACCCAAGGTCAATTAGAGGTAGATCCTCTGTAGGTTGCCATAGGGTTGTTAGTTTAGTGCGAAGTGTTTGATGTCCCACTTTGCGACCAAATACTTTAAGAATGACGGAATATTTCCATGGTGAATATAAGCGTGATTTGTCAACGGAGGTAAGAGGAATGGAGGTGTCAGGGTGGTGTTCGTTTGTGGTTGATTCATCAGTTAAGTCGAGGTTGGAGTGTGTTTGGTGGCATGTGGTGGTGCAAGAGGTGAGTTAGTTGCTGTTGAGCAAAGTCCGGGCGAAAGTGAGTGTTGGTGGTGCGACAGTAGTATGGTCTGGGGGGGGCTTGGGTGGTGGGTCGAGGTGCATGGAGCTTATGTATGATGGTTCTGGTTGGTCTCCTGTTTACCTTTGGTGATCGATCTTTCTAAGGTCGATAGTGTTATTGGTGTAACTTCATCGCAAACATTTCCTTCGTAGCATGCAATTCCCCGTACACCATTTTTACATCATCAGTCATTGGTAACTTCATTATTTGGTAGAGGGTCGACGTCACTGCCCTCATGTTGTGGATCCAAGGCCTTCCGAGTAGTGCATTATATCACATGTCGCATTCGATGACATGGAACTTAGTATCTTGGATGGTTCCAACCACGTTCACTGGTAGGATAATCTCCCCCTTAGTTGTTTCACTGGCCATATTGAAGCCGTTTAGGACTCGAGATGCAGGTACAATTTGGTCCTGCGGGCTGAGATGCTCCACGACCCTCGATCTGATGATGTTTGCCGAGCTACCTGGATCCACTAAAACACGCTTAACTTGAACTTTATTTAACAAGATAGAAATTACCAGAGCGTCATTGTGTGGCTGAGAAATGCCTTCTGCTTCTTCTAGTGATCGACACCTTAGTGTGTTTGAATATGGGTCCTTACGGAACATCGACCCTACCGAAGATCATATGAATGACATGTTGAGGTTCTTCTTGTTCATTCTTTCTGTTGGTGTCTCTTTCCCTGAAATGATTCTTAGCTCGATCGCTGAGGAACTCTCGGAGATGGCCCTCGTTGAATAGTCAAGCTACCTCCTCCCTTAATTTTCTGCAGTCTTCGGTCCTATGGCCATGTGTCCCATGATACTTGCACATTAAATTTGGGTTTCTTTGAGAAGGATCGGTCTGTATAGGTATGGTTCACCTAGTGTCTTTGATCCTTCCGATAGCCGATACTATGCCCGATGCATCGATGCTAAAGTTATATTCTGATAGCCGAGGTGCTTCTGCGGGATCTGCATACTTATCAAAACCAGTTTTACTCATAAGTCCTCGAGAATTTTGTCCTCGATCGCTTCTTCGATCATGCCGGGTGGAATTGTGTCATGGGTCGTTATTCCTTCGATCTACAATATATGGAATTGTGTCATGGGTCGTTATTCCTTCGATCTACAATATATGGTTGGTACCAGTCTTTATTCGACCTTCTCTCTCTATCGGCGTCCCTTTGATTTTTACCCGTCGACTCGTTTGGACGTACTGAACCGGAAGGAGCTCCTAATTGGTCACCTTCGACCCTGATCTTCGATTGATATCGATTATGAACATCTGCCCAAGTTACAGCAAGGTACTCGATCAAATTTTGCTTCAACTTCCGAGATGCTATCGAACTACATTCATTCAGTCCGTGGGTGAAAGATTGAATGACCCAATCATCTGTGACTGGTGGCAACTCTATGCGTTCCATTTGGAATCAGGACACGAACTCCCTTAGCATCTCATTATCCCTTTGTCTCACCTTAAAGAGGTCTGATTTCCTTGTCGCGACCCTTATGGCCCAGGCGTGTGCTTTTACAAAAGAATCCACCAATATGGCGAACGAGATGATGTAATTTGGTGGTAGGTTGTGATACCAAATCATTGCTCCTTTCGACAGGGTCTCTCCAAACTTTTTCAACAACACAGGCTCTATCTCGTCGTCCTCCAAATCATTACCCTTAGCGGCGCATGTGTAAGAGGTAACATGCGCATTGAGGTCAGTGGTCCCATTGTATTTGGGTATGTAAGGCATGCAAAACTTATTTGGAATGGGCTTCGCGGCCACACTCTGGGGAAACGGTTTTTGTATGAACTTCTTCGAATCCATTCCTTTCAAGATTGGCGGTGCCCCCAGTATTTGATCAACTTGGGAGTTATAAGTCTCCACCTTTTTATTATTGGCTTTGATCTTCTTCTCTCCTGATTCAATTCTCCTGATGAGTTCCTCGAGAATCTTCATTATAGCAGGGTCGGTCCCCGATGTGTTATCACTCGATCTTTTCGGTACTGGCTCGGTACGACGAGTAGTCTCTAGCTCGACCCTATTTGGAGCTCTGTGCTGATTTTGTAACTGAGCGATGGCGGTTTGTTGAGCATGAAGCATTTCGAATATTACTTGGAGGCTGACTCATTTGTCTCCTATGCCTTGTGTACCTCGGCCATCAGTTCGGCCTTCTCTTCGTACACTCCCCTCGGGACTGCGCCTAAGCCCGCATTAAGAAAAAGCAATGTGCGAACTGACGTCGACTAGGTTGATGGGAGGTACTCCTCCGAGATCAGCCTTTGGCACCTTGATTCCTAGAGCAATACCATTCTCGTTGTCCCCATGAAGTCCGAGACTATTGTCACCGAGTGTAGATGTGTTTTGTGAGTTTGGCATGATTCAATCTGAAAGCAAAAATTCTTGACAAGAACAAGTGTAAAATAGTGTATTTTACCAGAATCAGCACTGAACAATCACTATTATCCTTAACCCCACGGTGTGCGCCAAACTGTTTACTCTTAATTTCGAGTAACAATTAAACTTGTATTGTGGTTTTAAGGATAAGTGATCTAATTCAATACACATTGATAAATGATGAATAAAATAAATAATTTGGATGCAAAATAAATCAAACCAGTGCTATGCAGTATTCTCGACCTCGATTCGGGGTGATCTCGAGACCAAGTAATAAGAACAGTAAAGAACAACAATAGTAAGTAAGTAGAGAGCAACATATATATTATTTTTAGTGAATGTGATGTGTTTACAAATGAATGAGATACCTCTTTATAGAGTAGAGGAATTCTAAATAAGATACAATTCTGATAACGGAAATAAATCCCATGATTGGTGTTAATAACCGCTTGATTCGATCCGTTTCGAGATTTCCGCCGAGATCTTCGGTCGGTTGCTACTATCTCGTCATTCCGTTATTATTCCTCACTCGAAGTCAGTCATGACTGGTCTCGATCTTCAGCGAACACTTCGATCTACACGCTTTATACTATGACAACGAGCTCGAGCCAGATCCATTATGAGCTTACCCTCGAAGTGGTTCCTCGTGCCTATAAAATCGGTCATACCCGATTTTAACCGTATACAGTATTGTCCCTTCTTTCTATATTTTTATTAATGTGGTGCTTATGCTTTCCCGAGCCAAGGGTCTGTTGGAAACATGCTCTCTATCCTCACAAGGTAGGGGTAAGGTCTGCGTACACACAATCCCTAGACTTCACGGTGTGGGATAATACTGGTATTTTATTGTTATTGTATTCTTGAGATTGTGATCTTAATATGTTTAATTAAATTTTGTTTCAAAAAACATTAAATTTATCAAATAATTAGAAGGTTATAAATATAAAATAGAAACAATAAGGTTAGTCACGTGCTTTTAATGTCTTTAGTTCTTGTAGTAATATATTGTTCATCCATTTCTCTAGATGATTTTTGGATTACACATATACGATCTATGATTTCACCAGGATATTCCATATTATAAAGAATAATTATGGTAATAATTAATATGTGATAAACCGAAGATTACTTAAGCGATCATAAATAATACATGGATGATTTTTGCGTAACACATATGCGATCTATGATTTCAATAGGATCTCTCACTTTATAATAAATGATCCTGATAATAACTAATTGATCAATCGGAGATTACTTAGGCAATCATAAATGCAATTTACATAGGCGATCTATGAATTCACTAGGATCTTTCACTTTATACAAAAATAATCCTGATAATAACTAATAAGAGATTAATTAAGTTACCAACCAGAGATCACTTAAGCGATCATAAATAATACATAAGCGATTTCCAGATAACACATGCGATCTATAAGCCAAATATCCCACTTTAAAAATAATAATTCTGACGATAACTAATAAATGGCCAATCATGTATCACTTAAGCGATTATAAATAATATATGGGTGATACCACATAACATACAGGCATTATATAATTGGAATTTTCACATTCCTATACATTATTTCAATCTTTATTACCCTCCCCGCTCAACTTTTAATATAATTACATATTAATATACCCAATTACCAATTATGTACATTTTTAGGCATTTAATGATAATAATTAGTGTCCTAAAATTACTTTAACTTATCTTCCACTTCCCCCACGTTTCTCTCTCCACAAACACTACCCCTCCCCCTCCCCACGTATCTTGCACCCACCCACGTTTCTCTCTCCACAAACTTCAGTATCCCTCCATTAACGCTTATTTTCATCTTCTTCAAAAATCAGTCTATATTTTTTCACCCTTCTTCAAAAATCCCTCTCCATTTTTACCTATTCAAGCACTAAATACTCTACCACACACCCCCTTAACGCCTGTTGTTTGCTTAACTTTCAATGACGAAGCAAACACGTTCGAAGATCAGCCCTAATTCCAGTAAGAGAGCAGTTGTAACGACTCGGACGGTTATTCCGTAGAATTTGCACAGTTATTCCTATTTCTGTCTTGTTATGCATTTTTTAGTTGTTTATTATGTGTTGGAGTCGGGTGGTTCGGGTTTGGAGTGGTTGTAGTGAGGATTGAGACACTTAGTCTCTTTAAATAGCCTTATAGCTGGAAAAGTCAATTGGGAGTTGACTTCTTGGTAAACAACCTTGGAATGCGAATTTCATGGTTCGGGTAGCTCCGTTAGGTGATTTGGGACTTAGGAGTATTTTTGAAATGTAGTTTTGATGTCCGGTGTAGAATTAGGCTTGAATTGGCGAAAGTTCGTTTTTGGCGATTTCCGGTCGGCAGTGGAAAATAGGCTATCGGGGTCGGAATGGAATTCCGGAAGTTGGAACAGGTTTGTAATGTCATTTTGGATCTGTGTGCAAAATTTTAGATCAATAGGAGGTGTTTTGGATGATTTCGGCATCTTTGGTGAAATTTAGAAATTTCAAAGTTCATAGGCTTGAATTTGATGTGATTTTGGTGTTTTTCCGTTGTTTTTGGTGTTTCGAAGGCTCGACTAAGTTTGAATGAGGTTATGGGATGTGTTGGTATGTTTGGTTGGGGTCCCGGGGGCCTGGGGTGTGTTTCGGGAGGTGAACGGACCAAGTTCGGATGTTTGAAAGTTGCAGTTTTGCTGGTGTTCTCCAGTTCTGGTTTTCTCCTATGCGATCGCATAGGCTCGTTTGTGAGGCAGCAAGTTTTGTTCTATGCGATCGTCAAAGTGGGCCCGCGATCGCGAAGTGAGGGAAGGGGGAAAGCAGTGCGAACGTGTGAGGCCTAGTGCAGTCGCACAGGTGTGAGGCGCGTGGGCAGGCTGGTGAGCTAATGTTGTGCAAACGCGGGGCCTGGGATGCGATCTCATGGGGGAGCGTGGTCAGTGCTATGCGATCGCGTTTCTCCTCACGCGAACGCACTGAGTATGTCACAAAAATCTGGGCAGTGTATTTAAGTAGCCCATCCGCGACCCTTCACCACTTTTTCACCAGTTTTGAACGGGATTGAAGCTTTTGAGATAGATTTTTGAGGAAATCAAAGGGGAATCACTCGGAGGTAATATTCTTGATTTCATAACTCGATATTATATTGATTTCTAAGCAATTTCACTTGAAATTAAACCCAAATTGGGGGAGTTAGGGCATGGGAATTTGGAGACTTTAAATGGGAATTTGAGGGGTTATTTGGATTCCGATTTTAGTGTTCTTGGTATGTGTATACACGTGGGAGGACGAGGATTATTTTGGTGTAAAATTTATCGAATTCCGAGACGTGGGCCTTGGGTTCGGGTTTGGCTAATTTCGGGAATTGTGCCTAATTTTGATAGTTTTCGATTGAGTTTTGTCTCCCTAGCATATTTGATGTTATTAATCTGATTTTGATAGACTCGGAGCACTTGGGAGCCGATTAGAGGGGCAAGAGCATCGCGGAGTAGTTTTTGGACTGTTGTGAGGTAAGTAACGATTGTAACTCTAGACCTGAGGGTATGAAACCCCGGTATTTTACACTGTTTTAATAAATGAGGTGACGCACATGCTAGGTGACGAGCATGTGGGAATGCACCGATAGAGATTGTGACTTGGTATGTCCTGTAGCGACTATTAAGCTGCATAATTGATTTGAAATCATGAGATATCCTATATTTTAGAGACTTATACTTATTTACGGGCTGTAAGCCATGTTTGGGGCCTTGTGCCGATCTGTTTAGAACCTCAGGGGTATTTTTACACTATTCTCACACTATTTTTGATAGAAAATTCTATGAACTCAGTCATGTTTTTTTTACTGTTGCTATTTCACTATTTTTACACTGTTTTAGAACACTGTGAGATATTTTGGGCTAAGTCTCGTGTTGTCGAGATGAGTTGCCCGAGTGGCTTGAGAGGATGAGTAAGAGGCCGAAAGCATGAGGATAGTCATGGGTCGGGCTGCACGCCACATCAGATATTATATGGATCGGGCTGCACGCCGCAACAAC
Source organism: Nicotiana undulata (assembly GCA_005239495.1). Lineage (NCBI taxonomy): Eukaryota > Viridiplantae > Streptophyta > Magnoliopsida > Solanales > Solanaceae > Nicotiana > Nicotiana undulata. The sequence continues at coordinate 71,271 of ML271672.1, read as the reverse complement.
ATAGTGTTTGGGCTGTAAGAGCCCCTCCGGAGTCTGTACACCCCCAGTGAGCACAGTCGATGATATATATATATATATATATATATATATATATATATATATATATATATTGGATCGGGATGCACGCCCCAACATATTTTAGGTGGATCGGGATGCACGCCGCAACAGTTGAGTGGTTATCTGGTACTTGTTGAGTGAGAATGCTTAGAGTGAGCATGAAATATTGATAGTGGAATCACGAGTGACTGAGATACCTTGTTATGAGAGATACTGTTCCTGAAAGGCTGATAAATTGTGAATTTTACTGTTTTCTCACTCTTCTTTATACTGAGCCTTCTAATAAAAGTTGAATTACTGTTTTATGAAATTATGATTTATAAATGCTCGTCACTACACTCAAGTTTTTAGTTATTTTGGTTACTTACTGAGTTGGAGTACTCACGTTACTCCCTGCACCTCGGTATGCAGATCCAGGTACCGGACCATCTCGCTAGTTGATTCTCTGACGTGTTTGGAGTTTGCTCGAGGATCGAGGTAGCTGCTCAGCGTCCCCAGCTCACCTCCATTCCTTTCCCCAGTTCATAGTTGTCTTTTATACTTCATACTTTTGTAATAGCAAAGTCACTTTATTATACACTGTATTTATCGTCCTAGATGCTCATGACAGTTGACTTCAGTGATATGGGTCGGTATTAGATTTTGATCATTGGGTTATTATTTTCTTGATTGAACTTGTCTTAAAAAAAAGGAAATCTTTATCGGAATATAAGAATATATTTATTATAAACGGAAAAATGTTGATTTCATTATGTTAGAGGGCTAGCCTAGTTACGGTAGGCACCATCACGGCCCTTGTTGATTTGGGGTCGTGACAGCAGAAATTCCACCATTAACAACAATTAAAAAGCTTTGAAGCTTTGAATTTGAATTTGGGTTTTAAAAGAATATTGTTTGGAGTTTATATCACATTTTCTAGGGTATTTTGGTGAAGATTAATCTTGATTTTGGCTGAATTTCATATTGAAACTCGAAGAAGAAGAAGAAGAAGAAGAAGAAGGAGGAGGAGGAGGCATGACATACATTATACTGACGAAAATTTAGTAAAGTTGTAGTAAAATTGTATTATGTTGTTTATATATATATTTAAATATTGTATGAAAGTTGAACAATATTGTATAATTTTTTTATTTAAGTTGTATGATATTGTAGTTGTATATAATTAGGTAGAAATAACGTATGAAAGTTGTAGATACGTTGTAAAATATATAATTAGTTGTATGAAATTTATTTTTACTATGTATAAATCAGATACAAAATATACAAAAGACATAGTGTATAAAATTTGTATAGAAATTGTATTTAATTGGTATGATAGTTGTATATAACTCGGTATAAATAATGTATGAAAGTTGTAGATAAGTTGTATAATATATAATTAGTTATATGAAATTTATTTTTAATATGTATAAATCAAATACAAAATTTACAAAAGACATATTGTATAAAATTTGTATTTAAATTATATAATATTTTAATTATATTTAATTGTGTAGAAATAATGTATGAAAGTTATAAATAAATTGTAAATAAGTTTATACTATATATTTAATTGTATGAAATTTATTTTTTAGTATATATGAAATTTATTTTTAGTACGTATGAAAGTTATATGATTTATCTATTCCGTGAATTTAGAACCTTTTAAACGATCTAAGGAATTTGCTGTTGAGGCATGCTACCAAACGCGCCGCCGATGTAATCGTTTCGGAAGCTTCTAGACGCGCCGATCAGATCAAAGTTGACTCTCTAGTCTCTCAAACGCGCTGAACAGATCAAGTTTCAAATCCCTTCCGCTGCGCTTTCTCAAATTGTTGACTCGTCGTCGGCTGCTCCTCAAACGGCGTCGGCTGCCCCTACGCTTGGCGATCTAGAGAAATCTGGAGTTACTGATGATTTGAGAGAGTTCGTTAGGGGGATTACCATTAATACCTTTAAGGATTTCCCACTTGAACGTAATTTGTTGTACGCACGGATGTTCATAAAAATTTGAAAAATCGAACCAAATCGAAAACCAAATCAAACCGAGCAAAAAAATTGATACTTTTTGGTTTGGTTTGGTTTTGGTTTTAAATTTTAAAAACTGATCAAATGTGGTTTGATTTTGGTTTTAATAAAAAAATAACCGAACCAAACCGACTATAGGAGTAGCTATTTCAAATTTATTATTACACTTATATATATGTATATTTTTATACAAAGTTTCAAAAATTTTAGGGTGAATGTCAATCGTTTGCACTTTTAGTACATTTCTTTACCTTTATATTCTAGTTTGATTGGTAGTTTTCTTTTGTTAAGTGTAAGAATCCATTTCATGTTTAAAAAAATTATTTTTAATTGAGTCCTTAAATTATTAATCACTATTTGATTCAATTATCATCAATATATTTTAGTAAATAATAGATTTCTCAAAGGGCAATGGATTTGATAGTGTCACGTTGAAAATGTGGTCACCGGGATATGTGTTTGGTAGTGTATGTCTTATATTTAAGAAAAAACCGACAAATAATCAGAAAAACCGAAAAAACGACATAAACTGAATCGAGAAAAAATCGACTTAATTGGTTTGGTTTGGTTCTAATATTTGAAAAACCGACTTACTTGATTTGGTTTCTTTTTAGGGAAAAACCGATCCAAACCGAATCATGAATACCCCTAGTTGTACGTTTCTGAATTAGAGGAAACAGAAGAGAGAGAAAAAAGGAAAGGATTTACAAATAATAGATTGAGAGCTTTTTAAGGTGGATGGTATATATTTTGTAACTAAAATATGTTTAGGTCGGGTAAATATCAAAACATGAATATTTTTCATAATAATGGTTCAAATAGTGTATAGAAATGAAAAAATCTCTATATAATTTTATCAGATTCTCCCACTTTATAAAGCAATGATCATAGCAATAACTATTAAACGATCAATCAAAGATCACTTGAGCGATCACAAATAATGTATGAGCAATTTCTAGATAATATATAGGCAAATATGAACCCACTTGGATCTCCCACTTTATAAACAAATAATACTATCACTAATAATAACTAATAAACGACCAACTAAAAATCATTTGAACGATCATAAATAATATATGGACGATATCGGTACAACATAGAAAATAATAAATAGTCATGGTATTCGTCCATACTCCTCACAATTATCATTACATCAAAGAAATCAAAAAATCTTTTCCTTGTTTTTGTTTATAAATTAGTAGTAATTATTGCTTTAATTAATTACTCTCTCCGGTCCAAAATAAGTGATTTTCTAGTATTTTTTTGTGGTCCAAAATAAGTGATTTTTTCGAATTTTAAGAATGAATTAATTTTTTTTTCTTACATTGCCCTTTGAGTAAATAGTGTTGGAGTATGTGTTAAGAATATTTATGTGAAATAATAAAAATTAATATGATCAATTTCATTACTAATTATTACTAAAAGATAAATTTCTTAATGTGCGTTAAAACAGACAAACTACTACAGCAGTAGTAATTTTTTCCCAACTCTGTCAGATTGTAATTAGAAGTTTCTTTATTTTAAGGTTTTGGGAACTAACACAATTCGTCACTGTCGTCGTCACTCGATTAGTGGGTCCCACTCATCTGACGTGTCTTCACACTGTCAGAACTTTACAGCAAAAAAAAAAGTACCAAAATAATAAAAAATGAAACACGAAAAGAGGAAAGCGTAACATCGCCGGCGATTACTCTGACGATCTTCATATTAAATCCTATTCTTCTCTTCGACCTTCGAGCTGCTCTGAAAAAACTCCGTTTCTCTCTCCTTATCGGAGTTGAATTTCCCGGCGACGTGCAGTTTTGAACTCCGGCGAACATTCGCAAGTTTCTTCACGTAAGGTGAGCTACATATTTCTCATTTCTGGCTTCGAACGGTTATAATAAATTAATTACTAATATATACTCGCGCACGAGGAAACTTATTGGGTTAATTTTTATTTTTTTGACAGGTAGAGCTGGTGGCGGCATTGGATGGGACATGGCGGAGCCACCGTCGTTACCGTTGAAGGAGAACAAACTAGCCAAAGGAACTTTTGCGGTGGTCGGAATCATGTCTACTCTCGTCGTTTATGGAATATTACAGGTCTGCTGCATCATGATCTTCGCAATGCGTGTTTTTGTGTGTGTGTGCGTGCGCGTGTGTTTGTTTCATTGATTAGTAGAAGCATTATTAGTACAGTTAAACACAAGAATTTGTATGCGTTATACATCTCTGTAAGGAGTGTAGCTTTAGAGAAGTGCTTACTTGGCCTACTTGCTTTATTAGGTACATCAACAACTATGCCACAGTCCCAAACAAGTTAGAGTCCATTGTATGAATCCTCACCGACCATGTTACTCCATATATACTCGCCAATATTACACAAGATAAACGTTAAAATAAAAATTAAAAAGTACTAGAAGATCTTTATAGTTCTAATGACATAAAAATCTCTGAAAGACAGTTGAAGATAATATGACAGTTGAAGGGTTTAGGAAATAGAAATAAAGATCTTAGTGATTGTATGCTGCCTAAAAGAAAAAAGGGAAAGTTAACTGTCTTTTGCAATGCGGAGAAGTGCACAAAGCTTTTGCCTTTTGCCTTGATTTTGATAATGCTAAAGGTTTTTGAATGTTTCTTTTGCAGTTTGGAAAAAAAGGAAACAGGAAAAAACAGATTTGGTATTTAAGCTAAAAGAAGTATAGGAATTTCTTGTCTAATGTGCTTTGGTTGGTTAATTCTAAGACAGTTGAATTTACAATCATCTGTGCATATTTGTCTAGATTGAGCTATTTCACTTTCTTCACCTGACTGCATTCATTTTTTCGGATTGTATTAACGGTGTCAGCCATTTATATTTTTGGAGAAAGTATTTCGCAGTGTAAGTGCTATTTTGGAAGATTACTAACATTAAGCAATTGAAATTACCATCTCAAGATATGCAAAGACATTTGAGGAAAAACTCTTTGAGGGAAAGTTATTCTCTCTTCAAACCATCTATAGGTTATGAGAATGGAACTGCCAGGCAAAGCCCGAGGCCGTGGCTCTTCCTTTTAGCTTGAGATTCTCGTGTCATTCAGCATCAACAATGTCCGTTCAATATGGCCAGTTTGGTGTTGGACATGATAAGACACGGCTGTAGATATGAGACCTGTGTTGGATATGGTCTGGTCAACTTTCATCTGGTTTTATGGGTTTTGCGAACTGAACCAGCAGCTACAATGCAGGACCTCCTTGGAGGAAAAGGAGAAAAGGCGGAGAAGAAGAGCATACGTTTGTTTGTTTGTTAGTTTTTTCTTGAGTCAGCCAGAAAACAAATATGTAAAAGAAGAAAAACTGACGCTTTTATATTTAGAGAATTTTAGTGATTATAGTAAATTAATGTATAATCTATGTGCATTCAACATACTTGCTGTATCCATACGTCTTTTTAAGGGCCCAGGCAACGGAACTTGGCATACAGCTCACATATGAGCTGATACACGACTCTGTCTATAATAGTGTCGTTTACGCTTCCCTCAGTGTGCTCCAGCATAGCCTGTTCCAAGCAAAGATTTGAAGGTTGTCTAGTGTAGTAAAAGTCTAGTTATGTTGAATCTTCTGAACTTGGATAATCTCATCTAGTCAACCTCAATTAGTTCCGGATTAAGGTGTAGTTGATTAATTGATAATATCAATCAGTGGGCCACATCTTGCGAAAATATTGATTCTCCTCAAATAGCTTACGGATAATATGCATAAAAAGAGTCAGTAAATCACATTTCTACTGAACAATTATATTCTACAATCCTATGTTGCGCGGACTCTCCAAAATGCTGCCGCACCCGTGTCGGATCCTCCAAAAATGCACTACTTTTGGAGGATCCGACACGCACCAGGCCACATTTTAGGAAAGTCCGAGCAACATAGCTACAATCTACTTAAAAAAATAGTTATCTTCTACAACTATTCTCTCTGAAGTTGAAGCAAAGCATACTTAAATCCATACCATAACTGGGCGTCATGAATTTTACCAACCCTGTTATATCAAACTGTCTTCGCATATGATAGCAGTTTATGGCTTTTCATATTTTCATATAAAAAAAAAGAGTTTATGGATTTCCCATTAGTTAATAAGAGTTCAGTTTGGGTAAAGTCCTACTGTAAGTACTACGCCACTATCATATGACTCGTGTTTTGCATTTTCTGTTCACTATGGTACTAAAGAGTAAAGGCTAATGACCTTTTTATCATAAGTATTAAGACGCTATCACACGGCTCATAGTTTGTCTTTTTGGTTCAATATAGTGGGTACTAAATACTAATGACCTTTTTATCTCTCTGCACACTTTGTTGCTTCTTAGTTATTCGCCATTTAAAAGGCTTCATATGTTTTTGTTAACAGTTTAACTAGAGACTCACAGTACCTTGTGGAAATCCAACTGTTGATGATGACCTCTCTAGGATCTAATTCCTTGAAACGCCCCCCTCCCCCCTCCGGAGGCCTCTTTTCTAAAAAAAAATCGATTTAATCTGAAAGGGGAATCTCTGTAGCTAATCACATGTTCGTTTTCCGTCTTTTTGCAACTTCTTTCCGTAGCTTCATCGTAAAAAATGCCTGTTTAACCACCGGCTTATATATATGCCCCGCTCTACTTGAAACTTCTATCTATTATGTACTGGAAAAACAAAACATGTTTAGAATATTATGTATTTTTTATCTTAACATGGTGGTGGAATGTGTACCTGCAGGAAAAGATCATGAGAGTTCCTTATGGGCCGCAAAAAGAATATTTTGCATTCTCATTATTTCTTGTCTTTTGCAATCGGATTACCACGTCTGCAGTCTCTGCCGGAGTTTTATTGGTACTGGAATCATTCTCGGCTTAGTTCATCTGTTTTCTATTGTGTATTAAGAGCATAAGGATTATATAATACTGCAAATATTCCTTCGCATTCTCTAATTTGCTTGTTATTCCTGGGAATCTTGAAGAACAGATAACATTCTACTCGTTTCTTTGTTTCTTATTTTAATTTTCAGGCAAGTAAGAAGGCCTTGGACCCAGTAGCCCCCCTCTATAAATATTGTGTTGTATCTGTCTCTAACATCCTTACAACAACTTGTCAGTATGAGGTAAATAGTAGCATATAAGACATAAACCAAGAACATCTAAAGAAGAAGCTGTAAAATGGCTTAAATCATTTAAAAGATTTCTCACGATGTATTATAACTAAGCACGGGTTGTTTTGATGAATTCTTGCTTCAGGCTCTCAAGTACGTCAGTTTTCCTGTTCAAACCTTGGCAAAATGTGCCAAGATGATACCTGTAATGGTAAGTTAATTTGATGAATAGATTGTTGTAATTGCTTAATAACTACTGCGTGCAATTTCTCTTGGTCCGGACTTCTCTAGCATAGGCATGATTAACTCTATCGCAATGTGTTTGAGTCGTGACATTGCTATTTCTAGGCTTAGCTTTAACATTTCGTTTGTGTGAAGATATGACAATGGGCCTAACTCAACCCCGAAAGCTAGCTCATGAGAGGAGAATTGTCAAATACCTCCCTCAAACAATTTGGGACTTACGCCCAGGAACGGAACTAGAGCATACATAACATAGGGGCTCAAGATTGAGAAACACCACAACAGGGATCGATGGGTCTAGCTCTGATACCATATGAAGATATAGCCCTTGGGCAATCCTCCCCTCACTATCTACATATTGTGATTGAGTTAGGCCCAAGGGTCATATCTTCACAGTTTGGAACTCATCACACCCATGATATCATATCAGTCTTCTATGAAAATCCATCGCATTTATTATTTCTAGAATTTTACTCATTCTTATGGAAATCCAATTGTCTGGGTAAAAAATTGTAACACAAACACTATGGGTATTTGCTAGGTTGTGAGTCATATTAATTAGACATATAAACCCAACCAAAAATCATCCCTTTTGCCCAGATAGTGAAAAAGCATGTTTGTATAATTTCCCATGAGACATCTGATAATGGGATGTTGTTTTGCTTACAATGTTCTTGTTAGACATATCGTTAACTATTTAATCGTGCTTTTTACTTGATATCCTTTTCTCTTTTTCTTTTGTGCTGATGCAGATCTGGGGTACTATCATTATGCAAAAGAAGTACAAAGGACAGGACTATCTTGTGGCATTCCTAGTAACCCTGGGTTGTTCCTTATTTATTCTGTATCAGGTAACTATCTTGTTTGAATTGCTTGTAGGGTATTATATGACTTGCTGCGTTCGCACCTTATGTTAAGAATCATTTTCAGAATATTGTGTTCATGTCAAACTTTCATAAATGATGTTTACTGGTCGGAAAAAAACATGTATAAATGATGCGTATTTGATGTCACAGACACGGTAGGTTTTCATCAATTACTGAATCTTTCATCGATTATCTTTGAAAAATTCAGATTCAAAGCATCACCTGTTAAATCAGTCAGTCGTCCACATAAGATCATGTTATGCCTTTATTTTTGAAGTCAAGAAATGATTTTTTTTGGTTCAACCTCTCACCTTTGATATATCTACCTTCTACTTACTCTTTATACACCTGTTTCCTCTCTTTTTTGGTGTGCGTATGTGTGGTTTTGGGGGTAGGGAGTTAAAAAATTTCATTGATAATTCATCAAGATGGTGTCTCTTGCAACTATGGATATACTTAAAAGCTTGGCAAGATCATATTATCTATACAATGCGGTTTACTTGTTATGCCAAAAGCATAAATGAAATAAAAGGGAGCTCTTAACTCCACAAAGGGTTTTCACACCCTGATATGATACTATTTTTTTGAGAAGGAGATGATACTATTTTCCCCTCCAAATTAACCAGAAAATACAAAGAAGATCAGCCTTCATATATTTCTTTTTAAATATGAACTTGCATCCTGAGTTGACCAGGAAGGTTTCTACAGTTCAAGTTGACAGAGTGTTGGCAAATAGAATGTATCGAAGTTTTCATTTAGCTAATCTCTCTTTGCACTACTCAACTAGCCTCTGAAGCAGTATAAACTTAAGTTTCAGAGCATAGAATCTCCTTCTCCTATTAACCATTAAATTACCTAGAAGGCTCAAACCCTAGGTGATGCTTTCCTGGAGCTAAACTTATTGTTCTCATTGTTGATAATATCAGCATGGTGCCCCAATCCTCCCCTTTTGGTTGGGTGTAAGGGTAATCGAAATTGAAAGCCTCGAGGGCTTAGTTTTGTGGCTTCTCAAAAGAGACTGAAGGAAACATGCTAATGGTTGAGTCTTGTATAAGTGACTGAGTTTTCACCACCAAGGAATTCGCCCAAGATCCTATCAAAACTTCTTAGCCTTTTTGATATTACAGGTTTCCATAGTTTTTACTGATTCTCCAAAATGACTAAATGCTCACTAAAGAGGTTCATGTTTTTGTATATTTTTGGATCGCTATACGCCAACTTGTAGAGATGACTGGATGAATTTTGTTAAAAGACTAGCTTGTAGAATTCTTTAATGGTGTATACTCGTGAACTGGTTATTGGTTAATCCATTTTCCCAGTAAAAGTATTACTTGAAACTTTTTTGTTTCTGATAACCATATTGTGTTGGTCTGCTATGTTCTGAACTTGCATTAGCTTCTGAGATTACCTCCACTGGGTAATGCTTTTGCCATTTTGTGTTTGGTTTTAGGTAGCAGGTGACGTCAGTCCCTTCAATAGAGGAAGAGAAAGCACAGTCTGGGGAGTTTCTCTGATGATAGGCTATCTTGGGTATGCATTATAACTCACAGCATCTTCCAGCATTCTAAACATTCAGCATTGGATTAACGAAATGCTAAGTTAAGAAACTGGATTTGCTAAAAATCAAGACTTGCTTACTTGAGAAAATTGAGTATCTGAGCTTCTAGACAATTGGCATTCAATCTCATAGCGTGAAATTTATTGCAATGTGAGCATTGAAGTGTTACATACTGTTCACTTCTCTTTTCCTTGACTCACTTCATATCTCACTTGTCCTGTAAGATCGCCAGAAATGATTGTCTGAATCCTTTTCGAACACATACCACTTCATGATCTTAACTGCCAAGTCGATCCCCGATCCAGCAATATAACTCAGTTCAACGTGCATTGACAAATTACTGAACTATTAAATAGTTATGTCGTGGTATTTGCATCAACGCGCACGTGCCAGTTGGATAATGTTATTCTTTTCTGATGCTGTGATCCAACCTCAAATCCTAATTAATTGGTCACTGAAGAATCATGAAAAACTTGAGTGAAATGGAAAGGTCATTTCATGCTTCTCCACCTCTTGCCCCACCCAAGAGCAAAACCAAGAAGGGTTATTTGGTCAACTGAAGAACTGTGAAAAACTTGAGTGAAATGGAAAGGTTCATATCATGGTTCTCCAACCAAGTGCAAAACCAAGAAGGGTTACTCGGTGCTGGTCAAAGTGAAAGATTTTGATGTTAAGTGGACAATAAAATAAAGATTAGCATATCATAGTTTCTGCATGTCTGATATATTAAATACTCGCCTACAGACACATGTACAAAATTTTAACATTAGAAACCAAATATACTTCTTGCAACTTTCTCATTCTTCAGTTTTGTTTCTATAATTTCTTTCCCTGCCATTGTTGGGGACATCTAATATTTGAATGGAAGACATTTTCTTGAAAGAACATCGCTGCCAATTTGCTCCTGATGTCTGCACAGGTTGCGTCCTTTTTTATTTTTGTTTTTTTAATTTTCTTTTTGGATTATTGAGAGCAACACCACGTTGTTATTCCCCTTGGAAATTGAATGTTTATTTGTTAGTGTCTGGATATTTTTTCTAGGATGTTCACAAGCTTTATCAGTCATCTGATCTCACAGGTTTGATGGCTTTACGAGTACTTTCCAGGATAAACTTTTTAAAGGCTATGATATGGAAATACACAATCAAATATTCTATACAACGGCCTGTTCTTGTCTTCTTAGTTTCATCGGTAAGATCCCATTTATTGGACTTTGGTGACATGCCTTTGCAACTATTAAGTTTGTATTTGGTGAACATTTGAGAAATTCGCTTTACATTTCCAGAAGATAATATGCTGGACCATTAGTTGTTTCCAATGTCTTCTTGCTGAGCATGATAATATCCAGTTCTTCAGTCTATACCTGCCTGTATGTTTTTCATGTGCACCATGGAGGAAAGGGTGTGGCTATTATTTTTAGGTACCTCATTGTGGTTACTTTTTACATAACACTGTCAGAGTAATAATTCTTTAAGTTTGTCATCAAAAAATTTCTCAAACACACTGATAGATTCCAAGATTCAGTATATTTGGCTTTGAAATAGTTAATGATAAATGGACCTTGGACCCAACTCAACCCCAAAAGCTAGCTTATGAGGTGAGGATTGCCCAAGACCATATAAGGAGACCAAGACACCCATTCCCCACCGATGTGGGACACAACTCAACAGTTAGCTTATATAAGATTTTGAGTATTTGCACCCAATTAAGTTTCCACAATAATTTCAAAACATATTTATGCATTTTTGTTTATATGATTGAGGATTATACTCTAGCAGAGACATCTGCAGACAGTGCAGGCTACAGGTTATATCAAATTACGTCACTGCTTGTGGTATTTTGTTATAATTAGTTTGTGCTGCAGGTACTAGTGGTCGAAATACGTACTGTTATTTGTTTATGAAGTTCTTTTGGTGCCACGCTTCATACTACTTCTGATGTTTATCTAGGTTGTGTTCATCATGACTAATATTAACTGGATTCTGCTCTCTGTTTCCATGTAGGTCTAATTTTACAAGGGAATCTTCTAATGGCGATAGATTTTGTATCCCGCCATCAAGACTGTTTCTTCGATATTGCTCTGCTTTCAACTGTAAGATGTCCAAGTAGAAATAGATTTATTTAAACAACTATCCTGGTTTCACAAGTATTTGTGCTGCCAACCCTTACTGTCACTAAAAGATGCATGAAGCCCATTCCTTTTTTTACTTTTGAAGTGGAAAAAATGGGAGGACTAAACTGATTGTGGTTTTGGTTGCAGGTAGCAACTGCAAGTCAATTTTTTATTTCTTATACGATCCGCACATTTGGTGCTCTAACATTTGCAACCATAATGACCACAAGACAGGTATTAAGAAATACTATAAGAGTTCGAAAATTTGATCTGCTTCCTTCTAAACTGGCCATGTGCACAAAACTAAAATCTGGTGTCTTATTAAATTTGTGTAGTTGGTGAGCATTTTGCTGTCATGCTTGTGGTTTGGTCATCCTTTGAGCTGGGAGCAATGCATTGGAGCTGTAAGCATCATATTCACTCTATTGTTTTTGTAAGCTGAAACTTCTTTACCTTAAAAAAGAAAGAAATATCTTAGTTTGATTTCTTTTTATCAGGTTATCGTCTTTGGATCCCTTTATGCAAGAACCTTCTTGAAGACTAAAGAGAAGCCGCCGTCATTGGAGATGACTGAAACTAGAGCTTCAGGTCCTTCATAAGGAAATCTATCATGAAGTAAGTTGTGACCATCGGAATAAGTGAATGGAAATAGCTCTCTGCAACTTCGATGCTGCTCGGAGAAAGATGTAATTAAACAGAGGCATGAATGGGATTTCTTTTTGCGGAATTCCAGATGGAAGGCTACCTTGCTGTTATTGCATTACAACCTGCATATGAAAATGGCATATGCAATGGAGCAAGATTTTACAAGCCTTCCTCAAATCTTTGCATGTTAAATTGCCACCTCATTAAGCAACAGAAGTTCTATGATCTTTCGTTCAATTAACTATGGATTTCTTTTCCCATTTTCGGTACTTCAAAAAAGATGTATAATGTAGACAGTATGCAATGCATACTTGTTTTCTCTTCAGGAATTTGGAACTGTACAAGTAGACATCAGAAATGTATGAGGTATGTGTTGTGGCTCTAACCTGTTTCAGCTTTAACACATTATCAGCTGTTGGCTTTCACTAGGATCATTCATACGAGTAATCAACGTGTAAATTTGATGAAGTGGAACATGACATATGTATCAAATCGACAATAGCATTTTTGGCCAAGCTTCTCCAAATCCAAAAATACTTTTTTTGTTGAAGTATGTAGCTTTTAGCAGGGGCGACTCAACAACCTTGGTGACCTAAAACCAAAAATATTAAAAGGCCCTTAAACTTCTTTCATAAGACACATAAACTAATGAGACCAAAAAATTCATATGACTTTGGTCTAGTGTGCATTGCATCATGTGCGGGTTAGGCGCTCGTCAAGTTTTTACCGCGGAATGAGTCTATTATGGATTGGGTTTCGAACTTTGTGCTACTTGACCTCGAAGATTTCTTAGTTTAAAAAGATGAGAGACAAAATAATTGCTTTATGATGTAAGGATCAACTAAATATGACAAAACAAGTAGCTAATTCAAAAAAGCTTAGTTGGAGTTAAAAAATAAAATCGTCACGAACATATAAAAGAAGAGTGTACGTAGAGGAAGAAAAATTAGAATCGATGAGAAGCTAAATACACTAGGATTTTTTATTTTTTTTAAACTAAAATTTGAAATTTTATTAATAATAATTACATAAATTATACATATCATAATAATAATAATAATAATAATACATTACTTATTTTTGGGGCTCTTAATATTTGGGGGCCTAAGGCAATGGCTTCATTTGCTTTACCTTAGGCTCCCCCCGCTTTTAGAAGAAGAAAAAAAGGTGTTTTTGAGCAGAAGAGAAGCATAAAATTGTAGCTTCTCCCAAAAATAGTTTTTTGGAAAGTACTTTTGAGAAAAATATACTTAGAATCATTTATTAAAAGTTTATCCAAACACTAATTGCTGCTCAGAAGTGTTTTTTAAATTTATTAGCCAAACACAAACTGATTCTGACCAAAAGTACTTTTGAGAAAAACATTTTTGAAAAAAAGTACTAGTCAAAATAAACTGATTTTTAAGCTTGCCCAAACAAGCTAAAATTGTACGTTTGGAACTGTCATACAATGGGGAAAATGAATACTACAAACTGTAGCTGAAATAACACGAGTTGCACCATGTTATTTGACAACTTTAGTGGTGATGTGGTTGATCACATGAAAAATGAGACATTACGCTTGATGTAACCTTGTAATTCATGGTAAAAGATGAGTAGCAACTGCAAAAAGATTTCTTTTGTTGACTCATTTTATAGTTAGAAATTTAATATATTACTGTAAGTGAAAAAGAGTACGAAGCAAGGCACGAATAATTGGTTTGTGATTGGAGAAAGCAAAATCAAAATAAAGTAACAAAGAAGTATAAAAGGGAAATAATAATTAACAGTTTGTCTTGAAAATGAAACATCTTAATTTAAGATTACAACAATCGATATTTGTAACTACACGAGGGCAATTTTTTCAGGATTTAAGAACCAATTCCATTTTTCGTTTGAATAAGCATTACAGGAGAGGGACTATTTATCCTTATTGGATATATTAGTATGTACGGTAATTTTGACAACAAAGTGGCTGTAGTTTAGTGGTGAGAATTCCACGTTGTGGCCGTGGAGACCTGGGCTCGAATCCCAGCAGCCACATTATCTATTTTACGATTTTAATCCGGGTAAGATTTTTCTTTTTCCCTTGTATGCTTGTTTTCCCAGATTCGGATATTAGTTTTTATTAGAGGTGTCAATGGATATTTAAAAACCGATCGTACCGTATCGACTTTCAGGTTTTTTTACAAGGTATTCTTGCGATTATGAGTAGCACATTACAATGTATTGAATATGTTTCCTTTCGTATGATTTAGATTTATCTTTTTGAATAATTAATCTTTTATAGATTTTATTCTTGTCCCAACCCGTTTGGCCATAGATTTTGCCAAAATAAACTTGGGTTTTATTTGAAAAACACATGTTTGGCCATAATGCTTGCTTATATTTTGGCAAAATCCCAAATATAGCTGGTTTTGGCCAAATCCCTAATAATACACATGTTTTTCCAAAAAGAATTTGGGAAATATGTTTTGAAAACGTATGTCCAAACACATTTTCATCTTAACGCCAAACTTCACTCAAAACAGATTTTTCAAAACAAATTTGGGAACTATGGCCAAACGCTAGCTTAGTTAATATCTTTTCGCTCGTGTGATTTATATATTTTGTCTTTGCTTAGTTTCTTTTACACTACTATAGAATAGTTGATGGATCTATACTACGGTCATTTTTCATTTTTTCTTAATTCATTATCTTTTTAATAGTATATGTCTAGAGAGTTTTACGAAGTCCTATAAAAGTACATATATTATTGTATTCTACTTCTACCAGTAATTTTTACATGACAATCAAAAAATAACCGAAAATTAACCGAATCGTGCCGCTACCGAAGAGTAACTGATATGATTGGGACAGTTCAAAAAGTTTAATTTTACTTATTTATAATAAAATAACCAAAAAATTAATATAATATAAACTTATAAAATAACCGGCCGAACCGAACGAGTGACACCCCTAATATTTATTGAGACTTGGGGTGAGTATTAGGACTTAGGTACTTTGGGAGAAAAGGTGAGGCTTCGGAAATATGCGAGTCACGTGATGCACCTCGATTTTAATATCCAATATGTCATTTACTACAGTATAGACAAAATAGTCTGACACTTGATTTTATTTTTACCATAATAAATTTCTTTAATAAATAGTCTGAGTAAATTTCTTTAAAATAACAAGCTTCAGCTTTTTCTTCTCAGCAAATCGAGAAATTAATCAAATAAATTTCATACCTCAAATTCAGTATTGGTTTGCACGTCTCAATTGCAAACAATATAAAAAGGAAATTTATAAATAATACAAAGAAATGAATATTACTGAAAGTATGAAGAACAAAAAAGTGTGTGCTTTGTATATCTCCTAATTTAGGTGTACAGATAGTATGAGGATAAAAATTGCTTAATTTTGTATCAGCTCATAATCAGTAAAAAAGTTATTCCTCAATTTTTCCTCTAGTGTATTCCTTTTCTTTTTCAGTTACGCCTCTGCCAACAAGGATTGTAGTGAACGGGTAAGTACTTCCTTATCTTTAATCAGAAGTTTCGAGTTCGAGCTTTGGATATGGAATCACTTTTATTAGTAAGCGGTTTACCTTTTAATATAAAAATTTTCGACGTGAATTAAGATTTAGTCGGATCCTAATACAGATAGTTTACGCAAGATGAGAAACACAAAAAAGTTAAACGCCGGGGAAAGCAATCACTAACCTATTCTATTTTGTTAGTTTGGGCGACTCCTTCCACTAAGATATTCGTATTATTAAACTACCGCATGAGCAAATTAAATATTAGCTTGCTACTATAAATTAATGTCAGTTGACTTATTTTATTTTTATGTCAATGTAATACTTTAATAATTAAGTTTCTTCTTATTGTTATTGTCTTTGTTGAATTTTGTGATTATTCCATATAAATTTTTATAAATGATATATACTGTTATATATTCAATTATATTTTAACACGTTACCTTAAATGTGGACCTAATTTTTCTCATCGTTAATTTGAAATTTATCTTTTTCATCATGTACCATATTGATTTTATGATCATTTCATAATACGGTTAAAGTTATTAAGATTGAAACGTTTCATCTATATACGGGTAAAATCGGGGGCAATGTCTACCCCGATTCCCCGATGAGAGAACGACGGGAGAGCATAGAGCTAGGAGATTGCAATCTATGTCAGAGACCCCTCCTATCGAGACCCTGGAAGAGTGAATGGTTTTCGACATCGGACATGGTAAAGCAACGCGCCTCATGCACGACAACTAGAGGGCCGTAATACTCGCGCTCAACCGGATATCACGCATGAATCTCACTCGATATTGATTATGGATCAACAATTATCTTAAAAGAAGATTTTTACTCTTTTTAGACTCATACTCTCACCTGACTCCAAGCGTTTCATCAATGCTTCGAGCATTTTCATTGCCTCAAGATTTACCCCAGGCTCAGCTTTGCCCGGTCTCTTGGTGATTTGTTCATCTCTCCAGGTGCTTTTCCGGGATTGTTCGGCCTCAATCTTGTTGGGGCTTGACTTTGATTCTGCAATTGTGCTATTGCCGCTTGTTGAGCCTGCAACATTTTGAAAATCAATCGTAGGCTCACCCCATAACCTTCGCCTTCGGGTGCTTCTCGAGTTGTTGATCTAAGTCCCCCACGAACATTGTCTTCGGGATGAATTGGCAAATTGACGTTGATGGCCACTTGCGAGTTAGCATCGAGCGGATCAGCGTCAATGTTCAAATGAGCAAATTGAGAGTTTGATATTTTTAGGCTGACTTGAAATTAAGATTTCAAAGAACAGGCATAAAATAAGGTGTACTATGGAGATTTGTGTCAAATCACCACTATTAACCTTATCCCCATGGTGGGTGCCAGACCATTTACCCAAAAATTGGATAACAATTAAATTATACGTGGTTCAATTCAACACAAATAATTAAGAATATCATATAAATGAATTAGAGACAAAATGAATGATCAAACCAATTGCAATGTTATGACCAAGCCTGAACTTAGATTGAATAGTGACCTTGTCCTCGATTGGATCCTCGGTTCGAGCCCAACTGTGAATGAAGAGCGGAATAAATGAAGATTTTAAAGAGACCGGATTCCATAAAATTTATCCAGAAGCCCTTTCCTCCGAGTGCGGCACCCAAAGCCGATCCCAAAGATATTTTGTATGCCCGACATCCCCAAATATAAGGGACCACAGATCCAAATGAGCATGTGACCTCCTACACATGTGCAATCAAGGGGAACGATTTGGAAGATGATGAGATCGAGTCGGTGTTGCTAAAGAAGTTTGAGGAGACTTTGTCCAAGGTAGCAATGATATAGTATCACAACCTGACCCAAAATTCCATTGACTCATTTGCTATGCTTGCAGATGATTTCGTAAAGGCCCATGCCGGGACCATCAAGGTAGACCAGAAAGTCAGATCATTTCAAGGTCAAACAGAGGGATAGCGAGATGCTCAGGGAGTTCGTGTCGAGGTTCCAAATGGAACATATGGACCTACCATCAGTTGCAAATGATTGGGATGTTCAGGCATTAACTCAAGGGCTCAATCCCCAAAGTTCCTTGGCCTCTCAACACCTAAAACAAAATTTGGTGGGGAACCCGGCGATAAACTGGCCCGACATCCACAACAGGTACCGGTCGAAGATCATGGTCGAGGACAACCAACTCGGGGTCCCTTCCGAATCAGTTTACCCCCCTCAGGGTCGATGATTGATCTAAGAGAACCATTGATCAAGAGCCAAGACCGGTCCAAGATTAGTATCAACCATACAACACGGACCGAAGAGGAAATGGATCTGGGTGTCACCACGCAAGAAACAAGAAGAGAAGTGATTAAGGGCCCGGTAGCCATTGTTTGATGAGAAAGAATGGGTTCGACAAGCCACTGGGGAGTACGGAAAACCGAGATTGTTAGAGTACAACTTCAACTAGGGGTGGGCATAAAATCCGAAAAACTGAATACCGAACCGAATTGAATTAATTTGTCATTTCGGTTTCGGTTTTGTTGGTATTTCGGTACAAAAATCGCGGTATTTCGATATTTCGGTACAGGTATACGGGATTGAGTTTTTGATATTTCGATAGAACAAAATATCGAAATACCGAAATACCGAAATATTTGAGTGCAAGCCCAACTATATTTTTATTTTCCAGCTCAATAACTAGTTTTAAGCCCAACACTCCAAGCCCCCTAATTCCCTAATTCCCTAATTCCCTAGCGCTCAGGCAGACTGACGGGCAATACCTGCTTACCCCTTTCCCTTTTCTATTCCCTAACACTTTCTATTTGTCATCTTCCCCATCAGGGTAATTTTGGCTAGCACAAGTAAATAAAAAGTACTATTGTTGCTTGAAAAAAGGATAGTGAGGCCGACATTGAGACAAAGAAAGAATGTGACTAAATAAATCATAAATTTAATTAAGTTGAAAAATTGTCTATGTATTTGACTATCTTTTCTCTTAAAAGTTTAAATCTTTTGTTGAACTTGTCTATGTACTCTTTCACAATCAGTTGATGATCTTGATTTTGAACTTGCGCTTCTTCAACCATTAATCTGAGTTTTTGAATTTGTCTTTGAATTAGCACACTGAAACCGTTATCCACTCCATTGTCCAGTAATCATCTGTTCCGTTAACGTATCAAACCGAAACCGTATCAAAATCGTAATGAACCGAAATAAGAAATAATAATCGTACCAAACTACTTTGGTGCGGTATTTGGTATACACAATTGATAAACCGAATATCGAAATACCAAATCAAAGTTTTTAATTACCAAACCGATGTACTGAATGCTCACCCCTAAATTCAACATGGACGATGCCAGCATCGTGTCAACCATAGGGCGCATTAAAGAGACCAAGTAGCCCCAACCATTGCAGTCTGATCCTACCTTGAGAGATCCTAATTTCATGTGTAAGTATCACGAAACTCATGGTCACAAGACCGAAGATTGCTGACAATCAAGAGAAGAAGTTTCCCGGTTATTCAACAACGGGCACCTTCGAGAATTCCTAAGCGAGCGAGCCAAAACCACTTCAGGAACAGGGAGCCCAACAAACAGGTTGAACAAGAGAAGACTCAGCACTTGATCAACATGATCATCGAATGAGCCGACGTTCCTCATGGATCAATGATAAGATGCACTAAAGTATCTATCACCAGGGAAAAAGGCATCTGGGATTATGTTCCAGAGGGAGCCATTTCGTTCAGCAATAAAGATACCGAGGGCATCGTACTACCTCACAATGATGCACTGGTAATATCCGTACTTATCAATAAATTTCGAGTTAAACGTGTGTTGATTGATCCAAGTAGCTCGGCCAACATCATCAGATCAAGGGTCGTAGAGCAATAGGGGTTACATGATCAAATAGTATCGGCAATCCGGGTATTGAGCGGATTTAACATGATGTGCGAGACTAAGAAAGGAGAGATAACCTTATCAGTAAACACTGCGGGGACAACCCAAGAAATGAAATACGTGATCGAAGGGGACATGAGGTACAACACTCTATTCGGAAGGCCATGGGTCCACAACATGAGGGAGGTACCTTCGACCTTGCACCAGCCGTTGAAATTTCCCACACCGGGGGGAGTCAAAACGGTCTGCGAAGAACAGTCGGCCGCAAGGGAGATGTTTTTTGTCGACAATGTAATCCCGGTGCCCGCGGCTTCTACATCAAGGAGCACAACACCGACCAAAAGAAAGAGACTAAATAGAAATCATTGATATTGGCCTCAGCCAAACCGGAGAATGAGGAAGAACGAGGAGCAGACGAGGACGACGATTATGGCATCCCGAGATCATTCTCTTGATGACACACACGCCACCAAATCAACGGTTGAAGAGTTAGATCAAGTCATATTAATCAAGCATCTAAAGGATCAAAAGGTATACCTAGGCACGAGGTTAATCACCGACTCAGGAAAAAACTTATTGTTTTTCTTAAAGCTAACGCCGATTATTTCGCTTGGTCCTATCTTGACATGGCAGGTATCCCACCGAAGGTAGTCACTCACAAGCTGAGCTTAGACCCGAAGTTCCATCCGGTTAAGCATAATACGAGACTGCAGTCCGAGATTAAACATGCATTCATCGAGGATGAGGTATCCATACTTCTAAAAATAGGATCCATCGGGGAAGTCCAATACCCAGATTGGTTAGATAACGTACCTTAAAAGGAAACAAACTAAGGATATGTGTGGATTATAAAGACCTAAATAAAGTATGCCCTAAGTATTCTTTCCCTTTGCCTAACATTGATCAAATATTCGACATGATGGTTGGGTACGAGATACTCAGTTTTCTCAACGCTTACTCCAGGTACAACCAAATTTTGATGGTCCCAAAGGACCAAGAAAATACTTCTTTCATAACCAAATTTGGCACCTATCGCTATAACGTAATGCCGCTTGGATTAAAGAACGTCGGTGCCACCTACCAATGCCTAGTAAATCGGACGTTCGTAGAACAAATAAGAAAATCAATGGAAGTTTATATTGACGATATGTTGATCAAGTCCCTGTAAGCAGAGGAACACTTGAAACATTTGCTGGAAACTTTCGACATACTAAGGAAATACAACATGAAGCTAAACCCGGATAAGTGCACATTCGGGGTCGATTAGGGAAAATTCCTCGAGTTCATGGTGTCCAATCGGGGGATAGAGATCAAACCCGATAAACTAAAGGCCATAGAGGACATCACCATAGTGGACAATGTCAAGGCAGTTCAAAGATTGCGTATAGCCGCATTGAGCCGGTTCATCTCGTGGTCCTCAGATAAGAGCTATCGATTCTTCTCACCATTGAAGAAGAAGAATAACTTTTCCTGGACTCTGGAATGCCAGCAAGCTTTGGAAGAACTCAAACGGTACCTGTCAAGCCCCCCTCTACTGCACACTCTGAAGGTAGATGAATAGTTGTACCTCTACTTGGAGGTTTTCGAGGTGGCGGTAAGAGGTGTCTTGGTATGGGAGGAAAAATGTACACAATTTCCTATTTACTATGTCAGCAGAACTCTAGGCGATGCCTAATTGATGTATCCTCACTTGGAAAAGTTAACTCGCTTTTTAAGCGTTTCCAGGAAGAAAAAGTCATACTTTCAATGCCACCCTATATGTGTCGTAACCTCTTACCCACTAAGAAATATCATGAATAAGCCTGAGCTCTCGGTTTGATTGGCCCAATGGGCCTTAGAGATTAACGGTTACGACATCGAGTACCAACCCAGAGCTGCCATAAAATCTCAGATTTTGGCAGACTTCGTGGCCGACTTTAGGCGGGCCTTAATACCCGAAGTCGAAAAGGAATTATTGTGCACCTCAGGTACTAATTCGATAATCCAGACCTTATTCACAGATGGTGCCTCCAATGTGAAAGGGTCCGGGATCGGTATCGTATTAAAACCAACTGTGAGAAGCGTAATCAAGAAGTCTATTAAAACTGTAAAATTGACTAACAATGAAGCCGAGTATGAGGCCATGATTGTAGGTCTAAAACTGGATAAGAGCCTTGGGGACAAAGTGATCGAAGCCAAATGCGACTCCCTTCTTATCGTAAATCAATTCAACGGGACGTTATGCAGAGGTATTTGGACAAATTGTAGGTGACTCTACACTAATTCAAGGAATGGACTCTACATCATGTACCCCGAGATCAAAACAGTGAGGCCGATGCACTAGCCAACTTGGGGTCGTCTGTCGACTCCGATGAATTCAGCTCGGGGGTAGTGGTACAACTGATGAACTCGGTGGTAGAAGAAGGCCACGCCAAAGTAAACTCGGCAAGTTTAACTTGGGATTGGAGAAACATATACATAGACTACCTGAAGACAGGAAAATTGCCTTCGGATCCCAAGGAATCGAGAGCCCTGCCCACCTAGGCTGCCAAATTTTGCTTAGTCGAAGAGGCATTGTTCAAGAGATCCTTCTTCGGTCCACTGGCCAGATGCTTAGGGCCAGGAGAGACCAAATATGCCATGAGAGAAGTTCATGAGTGCACTTGTTGGAACCATTCGGGGGCAGAATCCTTAGTCCAGAAGCTAATCAGAGTCGGCTACTACTAGAATGAAATGGAAAAGGATGCGAAAGACTTTGTACGAAAATGCGACGAGTGCAAAAGACACGCCCCGATGATCCATCAACGGGGACAGATGCTCCACTTGGTCCTGTCTCCGTGGATGTTTATGAAGTGGGGAATTGATAGGCACTCGATAAAGCTCAATTCATACCATTCATGACCGACTATTTTTCCAAATGGGTCGAGCTTAGGTGTTCGAGAAGGTCCGAGATAAAGAATTCATTGACTCATCTTCGATCACATAAATATGTCGATGTGGGATACCAACCAAGATCTTTTGCGACAACGGGAAATAATTCGTCGGCAACAAGGTGAGTAAGTTTTTTGAAGATCACAAGCTCAAGTAAGATACTATCAACTCTTTATCACCCTAGTGGGAACGGGAATGTGGATCAATGATCAAAATGATACTCTAAAGCCTGAATAAGAGGTTGACCGGTTCAAAAGGAAAATGGAAGGAAATCTTACCCGAAGTCCTGCAGGCATACCAAACGACTTTGAAATCGAGCACTAGGGCCACCACGTTTTCTCTAGTCTACGGATCTGAAGCCTTAATACCAGTCGAGGTAGGGGAACCGAGTCTCAGGTTCCAGTATGATACCGAAGAGTTGAACGACGAGGTTATGATCACGATCCTGAAACTGTTACATGAAAAACGGGAGGTCGCCCAGAAGCAGCGATAGAAAGGTACGACAATCATAGAGGCAACCTCCGACATTTTCAAGTATGGGACATAGTATCGAGAAAGGTAACACTACACACCAGGAATCCAAACAAATGGAAATTGGGCCCGAATTGGGAAGGACCGTATCGAGTTATCGGAATAGCCGACAAAGGTTCACATAAACTCGAAGAGGGAAATGATGTACAACTACCAAACAACTGGAACGTGGCACACTTAAAGCGATATTACTGCTAGCGTACAAACTTAATTCCTTTTTAGTTTTGTTACATTATGGACTAACGTATGTAGGTACTCAACTAGGGGTAGATGTGGCTATTAGGTCTAAAAGCACGTGATGGTCTAATAGTTTCCCTCGAACTGGTTTTGTAAGGGTCAAACGGCCATGCGAATCATGCTCACTAGTCCACTCTAGCCATCGCACAAGGTTTATGTGCCTTCAATTGTGTACCTTGCATATTAAGCAATGAAATAAATTTCTACTTCCCTTACACTTTATTACTGCTCATTTTACTTCTTCGATCCTATATCCTAAAGCCGACGGGCTACCCCAACTCGGGTACTATCGACCGATAACAATTCAGACGATTCGGGCTACCAAATCCCGGAGGCACCAAGCCTATTAGGCAGTCCCGAATATGAAAGGTTGCGAAAACCCTAAAAATGGATCGGAGACGTCCGAAGTCCGTACTCGGAAAGTAAGGCCCTTAAAAAAAATCGAAACGTATGAAAAGGCTGCCCTCGGAAAAACATTGTCTAAGACACTTAATCATCTTAAAGGCCTTCGATTTTATAGAAGATTCGAAGCCACAAGTAATTTGGAGTTGCATCGAAATCGGGATCCATTCGGACGTCCGAAAAATGGATGTTATATACTACATTTGATTTTATGCTAAGTAATTAAAAACGATACGCAAATAAAAAATTGCAAGTAGATTCTTGAAAGTAAAGCTACGGTATTGCCAAAAAGGGAAAATTTTATATATTCCAAAAAATATTTACAAAGGCACGATAAAATGGCCTCAAAATAAACAAAAATGAAAATATACAATGGAAAAGTCGAAAAAAACTAAGGCATTTACGAATGGTCTTCACCGGGTCTCGACTCATCACCAAAACCTTCGGAACCCTCCGAACCTTCGAGATTCCCAAGATTATAGAGTTCCTTTGCCTCGGACTCGAGTCTCTTGGCTTGATCAATCTCGTCCGGTAGGTTAAAACCTTGGGCATGGATCACCTCGAGGATCTCTCTCCGGGATATCCTGCTTTGCGTAGTCGGTCTTCATCTTTAAGCGGGCCTCGACTATCTCTACATCACCCTTATACTGGGTCAGCATTTCCTCATCATTGAATGAATCAATAGAAGTTTCCTCCAACCTGGACTTCAACACATTATATTCTTTTTCGAGGGCATCCCGTTCTGTGACGGCTGAGTTCAACTGCACCCCGAGTTCATTGTTTAGCCGAGACCAATTGTCGGCGTTTTCCTTTTCCACCCGGAGTTGGTCCTTGGATGATGCTAGCTCCGCTTTTTCGGACTCTTTTTTTAAAGCCAACGGGTCCATCCTGTCCGTCCACGCCCCGGTCGTAGCCTTGACCTCATCCATCTCAGCCCAAAGTTGGTAGATCAGGTCTATATTCTCTTGGACCTGCGGTGTTGCGTTGTTAGTAACCACGGGTAGCTTCTTGTTTGTAACCTCAAAGATCCTTACCTTCTCTACCAGGTTGGCGTGCTCCCACTTCAAGGTCGAGGTCTCCTTCTGGGCCCTTTTCCATCTCGGCTCGAAGAATCGGGAGGTCCTTGAAGGCCTGATATTGTTGTTCACTAAGAGCCATGTACATGTCCTTCTTCCGGACATGCTCTTTGAGCTCGAAATCCAGCTAGATGATCTCCAAGTGGGACCTAAGGAAGCTTTCATGATGAAGCACTAAATCCTAAAAAACAATGAAGTCATTAGTACACACCTAAAACTAAGCAAGGTTCGCAAAGGAGTACGAAGGATAGGCGTCTTGCCCGGTTCAGTGCCTGTTGCGCCTCATTGAATAGGCTCGACGTGCCTACTTCGTTCATCTTTTCCCGATACTCCTCGATCACTAGACAACAAAAAGGTAGCTATCTACGCCCACCAGAGCGGACACCCGAGGGCACATCCTTTTTCGGGACCTCCAGGTGACCAAGCCCAGAAAAGTCCTCCAACGGGCCATGTCCATGTCATCGAAGAACGTGTTGAGGGCATCATCTGGGCCCGGTGCCGTCTAATTTGATTTCTCATTACCCTCTTGAGCCTCTTCAAGCATGGACTCAGTATAGGACGGTGTCTCCATGATGTCAATGACACCGGCTACCTCCTTCGGGACAGAACGGCTTCTCGAGAGGTCACAACCTCCGTCTCTCCCACTAGTTCCAGAGCTAAAGGGGGATAGACCTCGTGGTTATCTTTCCCGACTGCCGCATGTTCCCCACTCGTTAAGGGTTGTGATAGGTTATAAGTACCTCGTTTAATGTTTTGATGATCTAACAAATTTAATGGCAAGAACTGGATAAGGAACCTGATACACATCTGGTCCACATTCTCAAGCGTATGGAAATAACCAGACATAAGCTGGAGATGTTGGTCATTCTTTCAGAAGTTAAAGAATCAACAAGGGGAACAAATGGACTTCAGTTACTCTAGTGATCGTACCAGTTAACTCTCTAACAGCTGAAAAATGACTGCCTGCACATGCAACATCGTCCTCATCCAATGGCCTGAGCTCGGTGGTCTTGGGAAAACATGTAAGAAGAAAGAAGACTTAGTGATATGTAAGCCAAGAGTATGAAGGCAATAATTTCTAAGGGAGCCTCACCATGAAAAAGAGCCTCCCACTTGCCCTTCGAGAGCTTGCGCCATGCGCGCTTGGAGTATGGCATCTATTTGCAGATATCCTTAATCCACTCCTTGAAGCGGGGGACTGCATTAGGAACCTGGGTGACCGATGCACAACGACAAAAGCATGCAATTAGAAAAAGAATAAAAGGGAATGCCAAATACTCCAAAAGGAAAAGCCTTACGGGAGGCGTTCTACTTCTCCAGGAACGGTAGAAATTCATAGGGGATGAGGTCTTCAGTTTTCACCCGAACGAACCATCCCCTGCCAGCCCCGATCTTTGTCCTCGTCGATGCTCGAGAATCGAGCCTTTCTTTCTCGGCAAACGAGCTTGATCATCCCCCTATGAAGATTCGGGGACTGTATAGACGAAGCAGATTGTTGAGGGTGAACCAAGGTGCTTCGATGTTGTTCACGAAGTGTCGGAGGAGGATTACGATCCTCCAAAAGGATGGGTGAATATTCCCAAGGCAGACCTCGTACCTTTTACATAAGTCAAGGACTATGGGGTCCACAGGGGCGAGTGTGAAGAGGTAAGCGTAAACGTTTAAGTACCCCTCCACGAGTAGTGATATCGTCGTTGGGTCGGGGACGACCACCTCATTTCCCTCCCAGTTACAGTCCACCCGTACTGTGGGTAGTGTTTCTTCAGTAACAAAGCATATATACCGTCATGCTCTCTCGCCTCGGTCATGTTGAATAGAGGCCTTCTCGACATTAAAATCGTTCCCAATAGAGCAACCCCAGGGTACAAATCTCTACAAGAGGGTCTCCTTGTACTCCTCAGGAATGGACACCACGGCGTTTGCGGCTGGGTTGGAAATTGAAGGAGCAGTTTGCCGAGGCACAAATTTGGAAGTTATTTTGTCACGAACCGAATTTCCCACCGTCGGGACCGTGATGGCGCCTTACGCTATTCTTGCTAGGAAAGGAAACATTAGAAGGTTCAACATTTAAAATGATTAAAACATATAAGAGGTCTAATATTATCCAATAAATGATACCAAAAATAATGTATGAAGAAATAAAGCGATACCGCGAAGCTAATACTAATATCTAGCTACCTAGGGATGGGAGTCATAATTCACGAACTACTAAAGATGAAAACAAGTATTTGGCTGAAAAGAAGATACATATATGTTTGAACTAAATAAAACAACAACTGAATAATAAGGAAGAGACTCCAGTAATCTGCGGACGTCAACAAATCTACCTCGTGTCTCCGTGCGAAAGTATCAGCTACTACTCCAACTCAACTCTGACTTGAACCTGGATCTACACAAGAAGTGCAGAGTGCAGTATCAGTACAACCGACCCCATGTACTGGTAAGTGCCGAGCCTAACCTCAACGAGGTAGTGACGAGGCTACGAAGGGGAATTTATAATATAACATGTATACAGTGTTTAATAAAGCAAAAAAGGAAATACTAATCTAAATGAAATAGTAACTTGTAGTAAATAAATAAGTAACCCAGCGATCTTTCCATATCTCAGCGATAACCAATCCTTACGAGAATTTCCACGTCACAAATTTAAATCAAGGTAAAAGCAGAATATGAGAACAACAAAATAAAGCAGTGTGCATTCCGACCCCATCATATAACCAGTAACAACATAAACATTATCCCGTATTACTCCTTGTTGCGGCGTGCAACCCGATCCCACTTGTCCACCCTTATTACTCCCCAATATATATCACCTTTATTTCTCATGTTGCGGCGTGCAACCCGATCTCACCTGTCCACCCTTATTGCTCCTTCCCGATCCCACCAGACAATAACGGTTCACCCTTATTCCTCCTCAATATACCACCCTTATTCCTCTTGTTGCGTCGCACGACCCGATCCCACCATGTCAGTACCAATCACACAATAATAATAAGTGTATCACAATTTAAATCAAAATCCTCCACCATATTTGTGTCTCAGCCAATGGAAACAGAAAGTTGTAACATTAAGAAACTTCATCGATTAATACTACACAGCGAGACCAACCGAATTATGTTATGAAACACCGACAAGCCAGCTTAAACCAATAATGTAACACAATGAAACACTGGAGAACAAATAATATTGCAAATAAGTAACAACAACTATCAGGAAGCAATTAGACATAGAAGAGTTCAATAAGCATGAAATAGTTAAGCCATGAAGATAATAGATTGGGAATGGGGAAGGAAACATGCTAGACAAATAATTTGGGGGCGCATAGGTACTCGTCACCTCACCTATACGCCACACACATGCAATTTCACATGGAAATTAAGTCAGGGATTCCTAATCCCTCAAGTCAAGGTTAGACCAACACTTACCTCAATTTCGCAGGCCATTCACTGCTCAAGTACAACTTTTCCTTTATAATTCACCTCCAACCCACTCGAATATAATCATAATTAGTTCAATATCATCAACTATTGCTAAAAGAATTAACTTTAATGCATAATCATGGTTTTCCTAAGTTTCCCCCAAAAAAAAACAGACCCCGGGCCCGCTTGGTAGTTAGTTTCGAAATCCGACTCCACCCCCGAGCCCGAATATGTAGTTAGTTTCGAAATCCGACTCCAATTCGAGGTCTAAATTCCAATTATGCAAAATTCCCTAATTCTACCCAAACCCCCAATTTCTACCATGAAAATCCTTGATTTTTTATTGAAATGTGGTGAAAAACAATGGGTAATTGAGAGAAAATAGTTTAGAATCGTTTACCAACACTCTGGAGAAGAACCTGTCTCTTGAAAATTTCCTCTAGGTCTTCTTGGTTTTGAAAATATAAAAATGGCTTAATCCCATTTTAGGTTCAGTTTTTAAGTCGGTGGACAGGTCTTCTTCGCGTTCGCGAAGGACCTGTCGTGTTCGCGAAGCTTTACGGCCAGAAGGCCTACGCGTCCGCGATAGGTTGCTCGCGTTCGCGAAGCTTTTCTCATTTGACCATCGCGTCCGCGTAGAGGAAATGTGACTCCCCTCCCCAGGTCCATTAACTCATCGCGTTCGCGTAAGTCTGATCGCGTTCGCGAAGGGTACTCCCCCCAGTGCTTCGCGTTCGTGACCAGTACTTCGCGTTCGCGAAGAAGAAATTTTCCTTCATCCTGGTTTACACTTCGCGAGCGCGAGAGAGGCTTCGCGATCGTGAAGCACGAAGTTTCTAGGCACCAGAAACAGCAAAACAACATATCCTTCTAAGTCTGAATCACCCCGTAGCCTACCTGAAACTCACCCGATCCCTCGGGGCTCCAAACCAAACATGCACACAAGTCTAAAAAGATCCTACAGACTTGCTCGTGCGATCTCATCGCTAAAATAACACCTAAAACTACGGATTTAGCATCAAAACTCATGATTTTCTCAAGAACACTTCAAAATTACTATCTTCTCAACCGGACGTCCGAATCGCGTCAAATCAACTCTGATTCTCACCAAATTTCACTGGTAGTACTTAAATATTATAACAAATATGTACCAGGCTCCAGAACCAAAATACGGGCCTGATACCAATGAGTTCAAACATTAATTCATTTCTTTAATTCCTTTAAATTTCAGTTTAACAATTTTCATCAAAAATTCATTTCTCGGGCTAGGGACCTCGGAATTTGATTTCGGGCATACGCCCAAGTCCCATATTTTACTACGGGTCTCCTGGGGCCTTCAGAACACGGGTACGGGTCCATTTACTCACAATGTTGATCAAAGTCAACTAAAAATCAATTTTTAACTCTAAAAAATTACTATTTCATATATTTTCACATAAAGACTTTCCGGATTCACGCTAGGACTGCGCGCGCAAATCAAGGTGAATAAAATTAATGTTTTAAGGCTAATGAGTCCGGAATGGTGTCTTAAAATCATAAGATGACCCTTTGGGTCATCACAATCTCCACTTCTAAAATAAACGTGCGTCCTCAAACGGACATAGGAAAGTACCTGAACTGGCGAACAAGTGTGGATATCTACTCCGCATGTCCGACTCAGACTCCCAAGTAGCTGCCTCAACAGGCTTACCTCTCCACTGCATTCGAATTGATGGGTAACTCTTTGACCTCAACTAACGAACCTGCCGGTCTAGAATGGCTACTGGCTCCTCCTCGTAAGTCAAATCCTTGTCCAATTGGACAAAGCTGAAATCTAACACGTGGGACGAATCACCATGATATTTCCGGAACATAGACACATGGAATACCAGATGAACTGAGAATACCCTGGAGGCAACGCAAGTCTATAAGATACCCCCCCTACTCTCTCGAGAATCTCAAATGGCCCGATATACCTAGGGTTCAGCTTGCCCTTCTTCCCAAATATCATAACACCCTTTATGGGTGATACCTGAAGTAATACCCTCTCTCCAACCATGAATGCCACATCACAAAATTTACGGTCGGCATAACTCTTTTGCCTGGACTGGGCTGTACGAAGTCGATCCTGTATAATCTTGACCTTGTCCAAGGCCTACTGAACTAAGTCTGTACCCAATAACCGAGCCTCTCCCGGACCAAACCATCCAACTGGTGATCTGCACCATCTACTATATAATGCCTCATAGGGAGCCATCTGAATGCTCAACTGATAGCTATTATTGTAGGCAAACTCCGCTAACGACAAGAACTGATCCCAAGAACCTCTAAAGTCAATAACACAGGCGCGGAGCATATCTTCCAAGATCTGAATAGTACGCTCGGACCGTCTGTCCGTCTGAGGATGGAATGATGTACTTAAATCAACCCGTGTACCCAACTCACGCCGAACTGCCCTCCAAAAGTGAGAGGTAAACTATGTACCTCGATCAGAAATGATAGACACGACACATCGTAAAGGCGAACGATCTCTCAAATATATATCTATGCCAAGCGCTATGAGGTATAAGTACTTGCCACCAGAATGAAATGTGTTGATTTAGTCAGCCTATCCACAATAACCCAAATAACGTCGAACTTCTTCTGAGTGTGTGGGAGTCCAACAACGAAGTCCATAGTGATACGCTCGCACTTCCACTCAGGAATCTCTATCTGTTGGAGCAACCCACCGGGTCTATGATGCTCGTACTTTACCTGTTGGCAATTCAAGAAACGAGCCAAATAATCAACAATATCCTTCTTTATCTTTCGCCACCAATAATGTTGTCGCAGGTCCTGGTACATCTTGGCAGCACCTGGGTGAATAGAATACTTAGAACTGTGAGCCTCCTCAAGGATCAACTCACGAAGCCTATCTACATTAGACACACCCACTCGACCATGCATCCTCAAAACACCGTCATCTCTAACTATAACCTTCTTGGCACCACCATGCCGAATTGTGTCCCTAAGGATCATCAAATGCGGGTCATCATCTTGCCGATCTATGATACGCTCGAATAAGGAAGACCGAGCGATTGTACAAGCTAAAACACGGTTGGGCTTTGATATATCCAACCTCACAAACTGGTTGGCCCAAGTCTGAATATCTGGAGCTAGCGGACTCTCACCGAATGGAATAAATGCAAGGCTGCCCATACTCACTGCCTTTCTACTCAAAGCATCGGCCACCACATTGGCTTTTCCCGGGTGATACAGAATAGCGATATCATAGTATTTCAACAGATCTAACCATCTCCGTTGCCTCAAATTAAGATCTTTCTGTCTGAATAGATATTGTAGACTATGATGATATATGTGAATACTTCACATGACATGCCCTAAAGGTAGTGTCTCCAAATCTTCAGTACATGAACAATGGCTGTCAATTCTAAGTCATGAACAAGATAATTATTCTCATGGAATTTCAACTGTCGTGACGCATAAGCAATCACCTTGCCATCTTGCATTAATACTACACCAAGTCCAATACGAGATGTATCATAATATACCGTGTACGATCCTGAACCTGTGGGAAACACCGACACTGGCGCCGTAGTCCAAGCAATCTTGAGCTTCTGAAAGCTCGACCCACACTCGTCCGACCATTTGAATGGAACACCCTTTTGGTTCAATATGATCTTAATAGTTGTTCATAATCAATTATAGAATCATCAAATAACTTCACGTTAACAATAATCTCCTTTTAATCCTCCACAATACTGATAACGAGATGCGATGCATGAAGACCTCATAATTATTTACCCGAATTAACGTGTCCAATTTAATGCCACATGGGCTGGCACCTACCTCGTAGGTTAAAGCTCAATAATTATAACACGAATTTGGCAAATTATGCACAAATAATTTTCTACAAAAATTTCCAAATAAGCCTAACAGGAATGACTCCCTATTAGTACTATAGTACAAATTTTAATTTCACAAGGGAGAATTTAAACACAAGAATTTTCATCAAAAGGATCTCGTCCTTATATAACTTCCACCGTGGCTCTTAGCCCGATTTAACATATCAAATCATATTAAAATGCGAGAATTTTGTCCTCAGTTCTGAATCACAAGTAATATGCACATTGTGCCAATCAAAACATTCCATTTTATTTTTTTAAATATTTTCCGTTAAACAAAATCATAACACGTAATGATAGACATAACTATCTCCATATAATCTCCCAATATGAGTATTCGCATAAGTAGACTTCAGGGTTACGAAGCTCACCCATGAGTGGGGCATATTAGGAGGACTTTCCAAGATACTCATAACTGAATCAAGTTAAGGAAATTGTCACTTTATTATAACTAGAGATCGTACTTGTAATGACACCATCCGGTGTATCGACCTTATCCATACCATAGAAAATATATCAACAGGCTGGGTCTCCACCTCTAGGATTCTGACCTCTACCTTCGACATTCCAACCCCTTCCCCTAGCTGGTTATGTAAGTGGAGTTGTAACTGCAATGGGGCACGTAGCCTGAGTGCTATGATGAAATATGTCTCTCCCAAGTCTAGGACAATTTTCTGATGATGTCCCTATCGCCATATTCATAGCAACCCCTTTTGCGGGGTCGGCTGCTCATACCGAGTTTATGCCAAATAACTAGAATAACCATTGTAGGAATCTCGTAGCGGTGGTGAATTAAAAGAACTCATCGGAGCACCCCGAGTAATCAGATACATGGTCTGGGCTGGCGATTGTCCGAGCCCCTGCCATAATGATTTGTTGTTGCAGAGTAGAATCCACTGAATCTTTTAGAACCTCGAGACCTCATAATTATTTACCCAAATTAACGTGTCTAATTTAACGCCACATGGGCGGGCACCTACCTTGTAGGTTAAAGCTCAATAATTATAACACGAATTTGGCAAATTATGCACAAATAATTTTCTACAAAAATTTCCAAATAAGCCTAACAGGAATGAATCCCTATTAGTACTATAATATAAATTTTAATTTCACAAGGGAGAATTTAAACACAAGAATTTTCATCAAAAGGAGCTCGTCCTTATATAACTTCCACCGCGGCTCGTAGCCCGATTTAACATATCAAATCATATTAAAATGCGAGGATTTTGTCCTCAGTTTTGAATCACAAGTAATATGCATATCGTGCCAATCGAAACATTCCATTTTCTTCTTTTAAATATTTTTCGTTAAACAAAATCACAACACGTAATGATAGACGTAACTAACTCCATAAAATCTCCCAATATGAGTATTCGCATAAGTAGATTTCAGGGTTACGAAGCTCACCCATGAGTGGGGTATATTAGGAGGACTTTCCAAGATACTCATAACTGAATCAAGTTAAGGAAGTTGTCACTTTCTTATAACTAGAGATCGTACTTGTAATGAGACCATCCGATGTAGCGACCTCATCCATACCATAGAAAATATATCAACATGTTGGGTCTCCACCTCTAGGAGTCTGAACTCCACCTTCGACATTCCAACCCCTTCCCCTAGATAGTCATGTAAGTGGAGTTGTAACTGCAATGGGGCACATAGCCTGAGTGCTCTGATGAAATATGTCTCTCCCTAATCTAGGACAATTTTCTGATGATGTCCCTAGTATCGCCATATTCATAGCAACCCCTTTTGCTGGTTTGGCTGATCATACGGAGTTTATGCCAAATAACTGGAATAACCGTTGTAGGAATCTCATAGCGGTGGTGCATTAAAAGAACTCATCGGAGCACCTCGAGTAATCAGATATATGGACTGGGCTGGCGATTGCCCGAGCCCCTGCCATAATGATTTGTTATTGCAGAGTAGAATCCACTGAATCTTTTAGAACCTCGAGACCTTTTGGTCTCCTTAGCTTCCTCTTTTCCTAATCCCGGACACATTCTAGCATCTTGGCAATTTCTACCACTAGCCGAAATAAAGTATCAACCTGTCATGTGTCGTACAAAACTTTACGATCGTAATTGAGTCCTTTAATGAGTTTTTGGACTCGCTCTCTGGCTATATGAACCAAAGTAGGAGTATGACGGTCTAACTTATCGAACCTGATGGAATATTCTGATACCGTCATGGTGACCTGACGCAATTGTTCAAACCCTATGTGTCACGCATTATGGAGAGACTGAGAAACAACTCTTTCAAAAGCATTTATGAGAACTGAGCCAAGTAGTTGGTGTTGCAATGTCTGGTCGTCCTCTTCGTAGGTTTTCCATAAACACCGGCGGCCAATTTCTTCTTTTACTATGTTGACTCAACACTATTGAGCTACCCCATTTATTCATATACTCTTCGTTATTCTTTGGGGTAACTATATCCCAATTGGTGCACAACGATCACAAAAGTAGAGCTCTATACAGATAAATCTTGGCACGAATCACATAGTCTAGAAGCTCGTCAACTACCGTACTTCCTCTGAAGCACCCCAAAATCCGCAACCGTGACTTCCACGCTGAGTAGACCTTTTGTAGATTTAAAGTCTTTTATATAACTCTTTTGGTACTGAGGTATATGGTTATTAAGGAGGCAAACATACCACAAGTCCCAACTTTATCTCTTGCAAAATCTCAGGCCTTATATATTCCAGGCCAAAATCGATATAACACATGACCCCACAATCTATTCCTTGACAGTGGACTTCCACACTTGGCAAGAAGTCATAGGTCACAACGTCTGATAATCCACAATGTTAAACTTCACAACTCATATAAATCAACCCCATTGCTTTCAACTATTCCCATGTTCTGCAATACTTCATAGCATCGGTCAAGAAAATCATGTGGGTCCTCAAAAGATGTACCACTGAAATGGAGTGAAAATAGTTTGGTAAACTTGTCCAACCTCAATAAACGGACTAGTGCGTCCTGCAACACTAGAGTAGCTATGAATTCTTCTGGAACCTGAACCGGTCCAACATGTACCGACTGATCTAGAACCTCTGCTTCTAGATCCACTTGAGGCTCTACCATATGTGCTGATGTTCGAGCTCTAAATTGAGCTCGGTCTCTACCTCTTCCCCTAATCGTAGCTGTCATTGGGGCTCCATTTCTTGTCCGATTGTAGACGCATTGCATGTTGTCGAGATTTACGAAAGAACAAAAATAGATGAGTTCAATCAACAATGATAGAATAAATTCGCACGATAGAGTAGAATAGAATAGAAGTGAAATTGTTCCTAACTTTATAGCCTCTGAGAGATAAGTACGGACGTCTCCGTACCGATCCCTCAGACTCTATTAAGCTTGTTCGTGAATCGTGAGGCCTAAGCAACCTTGTGCTCTGATACCAACTTGTCATGACCCGAATTTCCCACCGTCGGGACCATGATGGCGCCTAACGCTATTCTTGCTAGGCAAGACAACATCAGAAGGTTCAATATTTAAAACGATTAAAACATATAAAAGGCATAATATTATCCAATATATGATACCTTACGAGAATTTCCATGTTACAAATTTAAATCACGGTAAGAGCAAAATATGAAAACAACAAAATAAAGCAGTGTGCATTCCGACCCCATCATATAACCAGTAATAACATAAACATTCTCCCTTATTAATCTTTGTTGCGGCGTACAACCCGATCCTACCTGTCCACCCTTATTACTCCTCAATATATATCACCCTTATTCCTCTTGTTGTGGCATGTAACCCGATCCCACATGTGCACGCTTATTGCTCCTTGTTGCGGCGTGCAACCCGATCCCACCAGACAATCATAGTTCACCCTTATTCCTCCTCAATATACCATCCTTATTCCTCCTGTTGCGGCGTGCAACCTGATCCCACCATATCAGTACCAATCACACAATAATAACAAGTGTCTCACAATTTAAATCAAAATCCTCCACCATATTTATGTCTCAACCAATGCAAACATAAAGTTGTACCATTAAGAAACTTCACCGATTAATACTACACAACGAGACCGACCGAATTAGGTTATGAAACACCGACAAGCCAACTTAAACCAATAATGTAACACAGTGAAACTACGAAGAACAAATAATATTGCAAATAAGTAACAACAACTATCAGGAAGCAATTAGGCATAGAAGAGTTCAATAAACATGAAACAATTAAGCCAGGAAGATAATAGATTGGGAACGGGAGGGGAACATGCTAGACAGATAATTTGGTGGCGCATAGGTACTCGTCACCTCACATATACGCCACACGCATGCAATTTCACATAGCAATTAAGTCAGGGATTCCTAATCCGTCAAGTCAAGGTTAGACCAAACACTTACCTCGATTTCGCATGTCACTCACTGCTCAAGTACAACTTTTTCTTTATAATTCACCTCCAACCCACTCGAATGTAATCATAATTAGTTTAATATCATTAACTATTGCTAAAGGAATTAACTTTAATGCATAATCATGATTTTCCTAAGTTTTTTCAAAAAAAGTTAAAAATCGACCCTGGGCCCGCTTGGTCCAAACTCGCGGTTCAGACCAAATCCCATTTACCCATTCACCCCCGAGACCGAATATGTAGTTAGTTTCGAAATCCGACCCCAATTCGAGGTCTAAATTCCAATTATGCAAAATTTCCTAATTCTACCCAAACTCCCAATTTCTACCACAAAAACCCTTGATTTTTGATTGAAAAGTGGTGAAAAATAATGGGTAATTGAGAGAAAATGGTTTAGAATCGTTTACCAACACTTTGGGGAAGAACTTGTCTCTTGAAAATTGCCTCTAAGTCTTCTTGGTTTTGAAAATATGAAAAAATGGCTTAATCCCGTTTTAGGTTCTGTTTTTAAGTCGCTGGACATGTCTTCTTCGCGTTCGCGAAGGACCTGTCGCGTTCGCAAAGCTTTACGGCCAGAAGGCCTACGCGTCCGTGATGGGTTGCTCGCGTTTGCGAAGCTTTTCTCATTTGACCATCGCGTTCGCGACCAGGTGGTCGCGTTCGCGTAGAGGAAATGTGACTCCCCTCCCCCAGGTCCATTAACTCATCGCATTTGCGTAAGTATGATCGCGTTCGCGAAAGGTACTCCCCAATCAGTGCTTCGCGTTGCGAAGAAATTTGCCTTCATCCTGGCTTACACTTTGCGAGCGCGAAGCACAAAATTTCTGGGCACTAGAAACAACAAAACAACAAATCCTTCTAAGTCCGAATCACCCTGTAGCCTACCCGAAACTCACCCGAGCCCTCGGGGCTCCAAACCAAACATGTACACAAGTCTAAAAACATCCTACGGACTTGCTCGTGCAATCAAATCGCTAAAATAATACCTAAAACTTTGAATTTAGCATCAAAACTCATGATTTTCTCAAGAACACTTCAAAATTACTATCTTCTCAACCGGACGTTCGAATCACGTCAAAATCAACTCCGATTCTCACCAAATTTCACGGGTAAGACTTAAATATTATAATAAACCTGTATCGATTCGAAACAAAAATACGGGCCCGGTACCGACGAGTTCAAACATTAATTCATTTCTTTAATTCCTTTAAATTTCAGTTTAACAATTTTTATCAAAAATTCATTTCTCGGGCTAGGGACCTCAGAATTCGATTCTGGGCATACACCCAAGTCCCATATTTTACTATGGACCTCTCGGGACCGTCAGAACACGGGTCCGAGTCCGTTTACTCGAAATGTTGACCAAAGTCAACTAAAAATCAATTTTAACTCTCAAAAATTATTATTTCATATATTTTCATATAAAGGCTTTCCGGATTCACGCTCGAACTGCGCACGAAAATCGAGGTAAATAAATTTAATATTTTTAAGGCTAATGAGCCCATAATGGTGTCTTAAATCATAAAATGACCCGTTGGGTCATCACATTTTTGCCACCGAAATCTGGGAAATATGAAGGTTTGAAGAAAAAAATATGAAGATTTGAAGATGGGATGAAGATATGAAGATCTGGGTTGAAGATTCAAAGAGAATGTACGAAGACTGAGGATGAAGATATGAAGGTCTAATGAGCAATGTATGAAGATTTGAAGGAGTTAAAGGTAAGTAGAAAATTCTAGGGTAAGCCAAAGAGTTCTGGAGTCGGAAAGTGGAGAAGTGAAAAAGGGTCGGAGTTTTTATAGGGGAAGAACCATCAATACGCGTCGTTTCGCATTCGAGGACAGTTAACATGCAGCTGACACGTGTCCGAAGTCAGAATGACGCAATTGATGAGACGTTTCGTTGACCCAACAACTCGGACGTAACGTACGAAGGAAGGAACCGGGATTCACTTTTCGCTTCCCATCGCTTCGATAAATCTATCCTTCGGAAAATTAGGGGACTATATGTATACAGGTAAAATCGGGGGCAATGTCTACCCTGATTCCCCGATGAGAGAATGAAGGGGGAGCACGAAGCCAGGAGATTGCGATTTAGGTCAGAGACTCTCCATATCGAGATCCAGGAAGAGCGAAAAGTATATTCGATATCGGACATGGTAAAGCAATGCGTCCCGAGACGAGTGTAAGTTCTAGACCTCGGGAGGCACAGTGAACGATTATGCACGACGGATAGAGGGACGTAATACGCGCCCTCAACCGGATATCACGACGTGAATCTTGCTCGATATCGATTATTGATTAACAATTACCCGAAAAAGAAAGATTTTTACCTTTTTTAGATTTATACTAAGATTGAAAATATCCTACTATATAAGGGGATGCTTTTGTTTTGTAACACACATTGTGACACGCAAATCAAAGCAATAAAAGACTTCGTTCGTTTATTCTGCTCTTCGTTCACGACTGGGCTCGAACGGAGGGTCCAATTGAGGACAAGGTGACTGTTCAATCTAAGTTCAGGTTTGATCATAACATTGCAATTGGTTTGATAATTTATTTTGTCTCTAGTTTATTTATAGGATATTTTTAATTATTTGTGTTGAAATAAACCACATATCCTTAAAATCACGTACAAATTTAATTGTTATCTAATACATCATCTATTCACTTATGCGTTAACAGTTTCGATTGATATCTTAATCAGTTACTTTTTTGTGCATGGAATTAATTCTAATAATAGAAAACAAGAATATTAGGACCATAACACTTACTAATGACATATTCACACAATATAATCGGTAGATATAAACCACCTATTGATGAAACTATCATACAAGGAAATTTAAAGATTAAATTTGCTTCGTCAAAATTTACAAGGATCATATCAGAATTTATTAATAATTGAATGATTAAAAATGCAATTATTCCTTTAATAAGTTAACAAACATTTACTGGGACTAATCTTTAAAAAATAGCCCACGTGTGATCTTTTCCCGAATTTCTTTATTCCCACCAACAGGTCATGTCTCTCCTAATAATTGAAGAGTTTAAGTTTTGTCCTGACAATGCATAATTAACTTACCTATTCGTAATAGGTAATAACTGTTTGTAGTAAATATGATCTGATATAATCCAAATAGGATTAAATTTTTGTCCATTTATTAATTACTTCCTCCGATCCAAAATAAAAGTGATTTTTTAGTTGTTTTCATAAAAATTAAGAAATTTATCTTTTAACATTAATTAACTATAAAATTGACTATATCAATATTTACTATCGCTTTACGTAAATACTTTTAACACATAATTCAACACTTTTTACTCCAAAAACAATATAGAAAAAAATAATTAATTCGTTTAACAAAACTGAAAAATCACTAATTTTGAACCACACAAAAAAATCAAAAAATTAACTATTGGGGACCTGAAAATAGAAAAAATCTATTAGGACAATACTTCCAATATAATTGGCGGATAAGAAGCAATAATAATGAATATTAGGTGCACGAAAAAAGAATATAATAAATAATTAGCATTGAATATTTCATACTAAAAAAAAAAAAGTTATCACTTTTATGTAAAACTCAAAATCCGCTAAACCCCCTAATCCAACTATAATTCAGTTCTATCACAAACTTGTCTTTACTAAAATCCTTATCCTACGGAATTTTGGTGAAATTTCCTCTCTATAAATACCAAACTCTCGTTCACTTTACAAAGCACTCAGCTTTTACACAGCTTTCTTGTTTTTTTCTTCAGTAAGAAATTCTTTTAGTTTTTTCTATATTACAAAAAGAGAGATGGATCTTGATCTTACACCAAAGTTGGCAAAGCAAGTGTACGGAGGAGATGGTGGTTCTTATCATGCATGGTGTCCTAATGAGCTACCTATGTTAAAAGAAGGAAATATTGGTGGTGCTAAACTTGCTCTTTCTAAAAATGGTTTTGCTTTGCCTCGTTACTCTGATTCTGCTAAAGTTGCCTATGTTCTTCAAGGTAACTTTCCGGTCCCTTTTTTTGGGTTATGATCATAATTTGGGGTTTTTGTATTTACTGTTTAGAATTCTATATCTCCCACTTGGGTTTTTTTATTGGTGTTTTTTACTTTTATGTTTATGAAATCGTAATGGGTTTGTTGTTTGGATTTATGGGATCTTGTTGTTCTTTAGAGTAAATATTTACTACTCCATTGTTTTGGAATTCTATAATCCTAATTGCGTTTTGTTGTTTTGATTGGTGGGGTTGTGTACTATGAGGCTTAGTCTTGGATTTCAAACTTATGAATTCGGAATTCTAGTCTTTTTTAAGTTACTGGGTTCTATATAATAATCTGGATTTCTTATGACAAATACATGATTTGTATAAAGTTACTGGATTTGGCCGAACCCGCAATCGCAGACCTGTACTTTTTTGTTGTAGTTTTTTGTTTTTAATGGAATTTACTTGTTTGGATTTGGGGGTTTGGTTATTAGTCTTGGTTTTGATGGTTTGGTTTAGAATCTATGTCTTGTGTGATCTATTTATTACTATTTGATTATGATGTTAAGGTCTAAGAATTTGATCCCTCTTTTACTGTAAACCTGTTTTTCTTTTGTTTTTTATTGTGACATGGTTTGAGTAATTATGATTTAAATTGTTAAGTTCATTATACTTTGAGCAATGATTGTTGATAATTATGACCAATTAGTATAGCACCTAGGTTTCTTTTACTGCTATAAAGAGAGCTAAGCTATGCATATATGATACAATTCTATATTACTTGGTTACTTTGTGTAAATTGTTCAAATACACTAGAAATTAGCAAAAACCTTTGATCAAATCCATGTTTTATCGGTTTCCATGATTTGAACATCTTGCTCTTTTTTGTAAATACTTCCTGTTAATTACTGTGGTTTGTGTGGTTGAATTAAAGATTAAAATCCATAAGTTTCTTGATGCCTAATGATTTTGTGATAGTGTATTGTAGTATATGTAGTTTACAACTTTTAAATACATTGTATACAGATCTGCTTATTGAGTTCTTTTCTGAAAATTTATCTGAATTCTATCAGGTTCTGGAGTTGCTGGAATTGTTCTTCCAGAGAAAGAAGAGAAGGTGCTAGCGATCAAGACGGGCGATGCTCTAGCCCTCCCTTTTGGTGTTGTAACATGGTGGTACAACAAAGAGGACACAGAACTTGTGATTCTCTTCCTTGGTGATACCAAAACTGCACACAAAGCTGGTTCATTCACCGACATGTACTTGACCGGCTCAAATGGCATTTTCACTGGTTTTTCAACTGAGTTTGTTAGCAGGGCATGGAATGTAGAAGAGAGTGTTGCTAAAACTCTTGTTAGCTCCCAAACTGCTAAGGGTATCGTGAAGCTTGACTCAGGCTTCCAAATGCCCGAGCCTAAGCAAGGTCACAGGGACGGCATGGTTCTCAACTGTTTGGAAGCCCCGTTGGATGTTGACATTAAGGGTGGTGGAAAGGTTGTTGTCTTGAACACCAAGAACTTGCCTTTGGTCGGCGAAGTTGGACTTGGTGCTGATCTTGTGAGGTTGAATGGAAGTGCAATGTGCTCTCCCGGTTTTTCATGTGACTCAGCTCTTCAGGTCACTTACATTGTTAGAGGCAGTGGCCGAGTTCAGGTTGTTGGCCCTGATGGTAAGCGCGTTCTTGAAACACACATCAAGGCGGGCAATCTCTTCATCGTTCCAAGGTTCTTTGTCGTCTCCAAAATTGGTGATCCTGATGGCATGGACTGGTTCTCTATCATCACTACCCCTAAGTATGTGTTTTATTTATTTATTTATGTCAATATACTGAGTTACTTAACCGATTTCTAACATTAAGCTAAATTTTCGTGGCAGTCCAATTTTCACTCACTTGGCGGGAAGGACTTCGGTGTGGAAGGCGCTATCGCCACAAGTGCTGCAGGCTGCTTTCAAGGTTTCATCAGATGTAGAGAAGCAATTCAGCTCAAAGAGGACTGCAGAAGAGATTTTCTTCCCACCACCAAACTGATTTGATTGACCAAAGTTTCAATCCTTTAATAAACTTAGTAATAAGAGTAGTAGTATTAGTAGTATAGAGGTTTTGGAATTGATGGTATACTGTTTTTGATTTGGATTTTTCTTTTGGTGTTCGGAACAAGAGTATATTTGCTCTTCAGTTTTCATAATAATATCCTAGTTTAGTTTATTATCTTTTGTTGGTTGCCTTTTTTTTTTCCTTCTGAATTTGATCCACAAGTATTAGAACATATATAAATTGCCTCATTTACCAAAATTTCAATCTTTGAAGAGGAAGATAGTTAAAATTTACAATTCTAAGAGAAAAAGAGAAAAATCAATTGGACTTTCAAAACCAAACAAAAAAGTTGCCAATTACTTAAAATCAGTTTACAAATAACATTCTACAACAGCAGAGGCGACATTCTACAACATTAGAGGCGGATCCAGGATTTGAACCAAAAAAAATAAAAGGGGGTTAAGTTGCCAAAAGAGAATAGTTAAAGACTTACAGGGGCCAGTTGACGAAAGTTAAAAAGTTAAAGGGCTCCGCTGCTTTTTCCTCCATTTTTAAGGAGTACTATATTACTATTCATTTCATTTTCATGGCGTTCCCTCCATCTTCAGTATAATAACCCGCCAAAGTTCGAAACTGCGTATCACTACTGTT
The DNA here is from genome assembly GCA_005239495.1 of Nicotiana undulata. NCBI lineage: Eukaryota > Viridiplantae > Streptophyta > Magnoliopsida > Solanales > Solanaceae > Nicotiana > Nicotiana undulata. The sequence goes on along the minus strand of ML271672.1, from coordinate 27,831 downwards.
AGTTTGTGGAATTGGAATTGGGAAGAGAACTCAAAAACAGATGCCGCTATTCAGCTCAATGGAGTGTGATTATCCATTAATCGACCCCAATTTCCGCGATTTCTGTGCTTCTCACGCCATTTATTCAGGTTTCCTTTTCTATACTCTCATTTTTACCCAATTTGTTCTTATCAGTTTGAAGAGCCGATTTGTTCTATGATATTATCTTCCTCATCTAGCTCTAAATGACTCAAATCTTTTGGGTTTGCTTTTATAGCTTTTTGTTAATCTTGCAATGTCCTTTTCCCCCTTCCATTTTCTGGGGATTCCATAAATATGTGTGAGTGCAAGGGCTAAGACTTGAGCGTCAGGTTGTTAGGTTACTTTTTAAGAGGGCCAGCGTCGTTCCTATATTTTCATGCTATATGATTCTGCTCAGAATACCCTGTTAGGCTATGATCACGCTCAACTATGTCTAATAAAAGACTAAGCGAGTGTTGCAAATATAATGAGTATTTAGCCCAGAGTCGAATCCCATCAAACGTTGTTGTTAGATTACTAGATTCTCAATAATCAATTTCCCCAAAGGTTATGAATATCACTTTTTGGTATTTTTTTACTGCTACAACTGAAGAAATTAAACAAACTAAAAGACAACTAATGTTTAGATGTAAACAAATGTGATAAAGATTTAAGGTTATGGTTTCCCCTGTTGATGAACTCCCTTCTTGTATATTTCCTATAGTTTTGGTTTAGTTATCTCTATCAATCATGAACACTTAGGCTATCATAAATCTCTCTCAAGTAATTATGATAATCTACTAGACGCACTCTGAATGGTAGCCTTGGCGTAACTGGTAAAGTTGCTGCCATGTGACCAGGAGGTCACTGGTTCAAGCTCTGGAAACGGCCTCTTGCAGAAATGCAGGGTAAGGCTGCGTACAATAGACCCTTGTGGTCCGACCCTTCCCCGGACCCCGCACATAGCAGGAGCTTAGTGCACCGACTTCCCATTTTTTACTAGACGCACTCTCTCAAGTTACGCTAGCTAAATTGCATTATAGTTCACTTTAGATTGCACCCAAGGTATCGTTATCTCTAATCCAACCTTTAAACCCTCGGTTATGGATATCTCCTATACTCCGAGAGTGATGTTGTTCAACAATTACCTAAATATGCACTCTCTTTCGAGTAGATACACACTAAATAGGAACAGCTAATTGAGGGTCCTTCAATCAACTACAACAAGAACGTAGTTGAACAAATAAAGATTGAAAACCAAGCAAAACTATATTAAAGATAACAATAAGTTCATCCTCAACGGGTTCCACCAAAATCTTAGATTAAAGAAGTTAGCTACTCATGCTCAAAAACACGAAAAACTCAAAAGAAACCATAATTCTCAAAATAAAGGTAAACGAAAGAGAATAGAAAAACTCTAATTGTTGCTTGTCTTCTCACACTTGTTCTTGCTTCCTACTTGAGTCTAAAAACAAGCTTGGTTGTCTCTTGGGCGAGTCTATAATGTTTAAATAGGTTTAGGCTAATTATTTCCGTGTTTTGCACTTTGGTCCTCCAGTTTTTCTGACTTTTCAATGCTCGCCCGCGGCCGCGGCAGGAACGCGGCGCGACCGCGACGAAAGACCACCATTCTGATTCTCGCTGCTTTGCCCACCGCGCTCCAGCCGCGGTCGCGGTGGGCTCCTTCCTAGTAATTACGCCTTTTTTTCTTGTTCTTTTCTCACGGGTTCTTCTCGATTGACTTGAAACTCACTTAATTGACTCCAAAACTCTCCAAAGTATCTCCAAATCATAGATTATATCCTGCAAAGCATAAAAACACTAATCAGAGCATTTTGTTATCATTATTTGCACTTAAAACACATTAAAGTATGGTTCATTAAGGGTGAAAATATAGTCTAATTTACCTACTATCAACACCCCACACTTAAACCGTTGCTCGTCCTCGAGCAGAAAAACTACACTCTACAGGCCTAATCTTTTCAAGCATTTCCTTACGGTGTCACACCACGAACATTTTACAAGCATTGTACCTAGCCGTGTAACATCTACGCAAGCGGCGACTCTCACATGTCATGCCATATTCTTACTTCCTCAAAGTACTCTACACAGAGGTCAAGACTTACCTTTCCGTCATGAATCACATGCCCTCACATCACACAATCGAGAGTAGTTCCACAAAAGTAATATTAAGAACAAATAGGAACTTAAAGTAGAAAGAATTCACTCACTCTCGGAAAGAACATTCATATGCCACAAAGATACACCATAGGCTTGCCCGTAGTGTTATACTCTACTAATCGAGTCCATTCAGTCTAAGATCAATTAGGTCTTTATTTGGTTGTAGTGTAGGTTAAGGGACGGGTAAGATATATTTAGATATAGTGACTAACCTCCCTAAGCACTTTTTAATACACTACTGTAGCTTTCAGCTCATTCTTATGTTTGGCCAGAATTTCCACCACTCTCTTTAGTTTACCCCAAAATTCCATTAGGTGCACTTTTTTCTTCAACTCACCACTCATGAAGGACTGTATTTATTCATTGTCCTTCTTTCTTCCTATTTTTTTTTTCTTTTTTCAGTGGTGTTCATTCTTTTATGCTTCACACCATTCTTCCTATTTCATTGATTCCACTCAAAAACCAGACCACAACCTCACACTTAGACTTTTACATGTTCTTTACAATTCAAGTGCTTATAGGAGGTATAGGGTTCAAACAGTCAGGCTATTCAAACAATTGGGTATGGTTTGTAACGTGGTTGCCAACAAAACAGGCTTATAAGCTTAAAGGGGTTAACTATGGTGAATTGCAATCAGGTGGATACATATTTATGTCTGGCTTAACAAAGAATTGCCTATATCACTTATAAGACTGAACAAACTACTATTTCGTTTTGCACACACACATGGCAAGTTTTAGGTATCAAATGTGGACATAGAGTACAATGCAAAATACCTTACACACACATGACACATAATTCACTCCAGATTGGTTCGTCAAAACACTCCAATGAGCATTCAAGTTAGTTACAACATGCAAAATTAAGGCATCTACAAGAGTCAATAAACGAGCCTAAGCGATCACACCCTAGAGTTTTTGGTGTTCAGGTGTAACACACTAAGGGATGCATTTTGCCATTTAGCTCCTTGCCCAAAAGAAACCTAACAACTAAAATAAAAAGAAAACTAACTATACCCGGTTCAAGCTAAACCCTTGGAAAAGAACCGTGATCAAAAGAAAAATCAAGGGGGAGTTACTACACTACCTAAAAAGAAAATAAAAAAATATTTTTGGTGTTTTCTTTGGACTAACTTCCCTCAAGAACAGGTTCATACCCGGGAAGAGTCCATATTTTTTTTAAGCTCGACCTAATACCCTCAAGAGACCCGTCGAAAGGTGTTCGTCTTCGGGCACAGTCAATACTAGTCAAATAGAAACAAATTCAATTATCAACAACCAACAAAACTAAAACTATCAAACATATACAACAACAAAAAGATCCCCCACCTCACACTTAAAAATTGGCATGTCCCCATGACAACAAAAATAAAGCACAGTGAGGTGAAGGAGACTTCCCTGGTGTTCAGTCGTCATCCGAGACGGTGGCCAGGTCGAGGTGACAGGCGCGCCCTAATGCACGAAACCAGGCCATTATCCGCTTTTCGGACTTGGCATTTTGGGTGGCCATAACATCCATTCTGGCACTGAGGTTGTCCACCGAGGTGCGAAGGCCAGCCACATCGTCCTCCAAGGTAGACAGCCGGGTGCTCCGCCGAGGTTGAGAGGGACCTGCTTCATCGTGGGATTGCCTAGGTGGTGCAGCCTCAGGTACAATTTCATCCTCGTCATCTACAACAAGAGGGATCGGCTGATCTTTGCCCACTGATATTTTGCAAGCTTTGAACGAGGCCTTCTTCGCCAGTTTTCCATCAAGGAGGCGATTCTCAGGGACCTTGACTATTCGGCACAGCCTGGTGACTAGTGAAGGGAAGTAGAACCCTTTCACTATCTCAGGCGATCGGATGAACATTTCATCATGGAGCACCAGGGCCACATCGAAGTCAAGCCGGTTGACAAAACACCAAACCATCACCGCACGAGTGAGATTGACATCGGTGGTGTTGCTGGAGGGCAACAGGCGGCTACAGATGATGGTGAACCAGCATTTGGCCTCCCAAGTGAAAGAATAGGAGTTCAGCGTGATGCCATGTTTTACCCATATGGGCACCCCTCCCGCACTAATTGTCTGCACAAGCATGGTCCAATTGACTGGTTGCTGATGGAGTTGGTAGTGATCAATATCCCCAGAGAAGGCTGGAAGCCTGTATGCCCGGCGTATGGCCTCCAACAAGGCGTTCACCTTAGTTCTCCGCACTGTGACCACCCGGTTCTCATGTTCCGGGCAATTCACATAGAACCATCAAAATGTTAGCCTCCTCAGGTTCTTCAAAGAAGATGTCTAATTGGCGTCTCCTTATTTCAGTGAACATCTCTGGGCATTCATACTGTAGTGCGGCCCTGTCAATCGGAACTTCGTGGACCATTTTCCTGGCCGTTTTTGCCCCAAATCTATCTTCAACATCTTTTGAAACAAACTGGGTTGAGTCGAACTGGCTAGTGTTGGTCAGGGTTCTTCTTTTCCTTGACTGAGACATGGTACCTGTGACAACAAGGTTTATTGTTAGAGAGTGATCAATTTGTGTGCCTATCGGGTGATTACTCAGACTTCACCACCACGACGATCGCACTACCACATATTCGCTCAATGAGGCAATTTTACAAACACCAGGTGGGCATAATTCGTGACAAGTATATATTAGCCCTATATGGAACAAATCCTCCCTAATTTCAACCACAAACAAGAACCAATGTCACTCCAACTAAGTAGAATTTCTCCCACCATAGTCAATCGTTACACCAAGACATCCTAAATCAAAACCCAAAGAAAAATCTAGCCTAAATATGGTGGAGAATCACCTTTACAGCTACAATACAACAATGACTACAAGAAAACAGAAAAATAGGAAAAATAATTAAAAGAGGAGAGGGGAGGAGAGACTTACTTGAGCAGGGATGTGGATGAGAGCAGTGGGTGGATAGCAATGGAGATTAGAGAGAGAAGTGAGTTTGGGGAAGTTGAGGGAGAAAATATGGGGAGGGAGGGGGGAGGCGTGAGGGTGTTAAGAGGGAGAGAGAAGAGGGAAATTAGGGATTGAGGTTTTAGAATAATGGGGAAAGTGGGTGAGAGTGGGGTAAGTGGTTAGGTTTTAGAAGAATGGGGAAAAAATGAAATAAAGAAAATAAAAAGAAATTTAAAAAGCACATACATGGGGCGGCAAAAGACTCGCCGCGGTCGCGGTGAGATTCAGAGAGTACCAGTTTTTACCGCGGTCGCGGTGACGGTCGTTCGTCAAAGTTCAGAAAAGTGCATTTTTACCGCGGCCGCGGTGACTGGAGCTCGATTTTTGTTGTGTTTTCCTCACACGTTTACCTTACCAGAGTTGTTTTATGACCTCTTCTTCGCTTCACACACCTCCAAGCTTGTCCTGCTCACTCGATAATGGGTTAGTCGCATGTACATCACCTACAACACACACAAAAGAGAAAACAACTAAAAATCATGGGTTGCCTCCCACGTAGCGCTTGATTTAACGTCGCGGCACGACGAATACAACAATCAATGGGTTGCCTCCCATGAAGCGCCTGATTTAACGTCGCGGCACGACGCAGAATGAGCGTATTTAAGGCTCGCTCAACCTCTGAGGTTAAAAAAGATGCACCACAGACAACTCCTTGGTCTCGTTCATCCCCACATACGGTTTTAATCTCTGTCCATCAACCTTGAAGGCGTTGGACCCATCTTCAGTAGCAATCTCTACAGCACCAGAGGGAAACACTTCGACTACTCGAAATGGTCCAGACCATCGGGACTTGAGCTTACCCGGAAATAATCTCAATCTTGAATTATAGAGCAATACTTTATCTCTGGGTTTGAAGTTGTGGTCCACAATGTTTTTGTCGTGTAACCTCTTCATTCTTTCTTTATGCCTCGAGCTTTCAAATGTTTGATACCTGAATTCTTCCAACTCATGCAGCTCAGTGACTACTTGTGCCCGCAACATCAAGATCCAGGTTCAATTGTTTCAGTGCCCACCAAGCTCGATGTTCTAGTTCTACTGGCAGGTGACAGGCCTTTCCAAACACCAACTTGTACGGAGACATACCAATTGGCGTTTTGAATGTAGTTCTATAGGCCCAGAGTGCGTCATCAAGCTTTTTCGCCCAATCAGTTCTTGTAGCGTTCACCGTTTTTGTTAGCACACTCTTGATTTCTCGATTTGATATCTCAACATGCCCGCTTGTCTGAGGGTGATAAGGGGTTGCCACCTTGTGGCGCACATCATACTTATCTAGCAGCTTGTCGAAGCCACGATTGCAAAAGTGTGTGCCTCCGTCACTGATAATGGCCCTTGATATCCCAAAACGGGTGAATATGTTTTTCTTCAAGAACCCCACCACCACTCTTGCATCATTGGTGGGGAGTGATGTAGCTTCCACCCATTTGGATACGTAATCTACAGCAACAAGTATGTACTTATTGCCATATGAGCTGGCAAAGCCTCTGAGGGAATGGAGCTGGCGGTCTTTTTCCCCCAGTGATTTGGGACTTCTCTTTCTCAGCCACCACCTCAACTACCGGGTCCTGGGCTATCTCCACTTCTTTTTCAGCCTCACTCTGCGCACTGGATTCTCCTTCAGCAGGTTGCACTGTTACCTTGGTCAGGTTTGTTGAATCATCAAGTTCAATCGGCACTGGTACCAGTCTCGGCCTGTCTGCTTTCACAAGCTATCTCTTGTTCCAGGTCTAAGTCCTTGCCATTGCGGAGACTCACTTCCATTAGATGCTTTGGGCCCTGGTCCTTAGGATTTACCTGCGTGTCTGCAGGCAAAGTCCCAAGAGGACGATTATTCAAGGACATTGAGATTTGGCCCATCTGCACTTCAATATTTTTAATAGCTGATTCGTGTGCATCTACTCTCTCGCTGATTTTAGCAGTTGACCCAATCACCCGTTGCATCATTACTTCAAGTCTAGAAAACCCATCTTCTTGTCTCCCCCCATGTTGTTGCTGAGAGGGGGTGATACGCCTGTTGCTGATTTTGATTGTTAAACCCTTGTGGCCTTTGGTAAGGTGCCACATTACCATGAGGTCTCATGGCACCCATGTTTCCACTGTTATGTTGTTGATGAGGTGGTCTGTACGGTTGAGCTTGCTGACCCCAATTCCGTCCACCCTGTCTCTGGCCTCCATAGTTTGACACATAATTCATATTCTCCGGGTAGTGAGGATGATCGCAATCTGCATTCCACTGATTACCAATTGGTTGACTAATGCAAGATGTGCATAAGCCCCCATTGGTAGTATCCACAATATGAACTTGCTGCTTTTGCCCCGACTCCTCTACCTTCTTCGTAAGTATGCTCATTTGTGTCATCAAAGTTGCCATATTTTCAGCAATAGTGTTGGATGGATCTAATGGCACTGAGTGAACCACTGGGGTAATAGGTGCACCCCTGGTTGTCCACCCTGAATTTTGAGCCATTTTATCAAGTAGGATTTGGCTCTCTCTCCATGTTTTGCTTAGGAATGCTCCTCCAGCTGAAGCATCAACATTAGCTTTCACACCATCAGCTAGACCCATATAAAATCGTTGCCCCAACATCTGTTTTGGAATACCATGGTGAGGACAGACTACCAGCATCCCTTTAAACCGTTCCCATGTCTCCTGCAGTGTCTCCATAGGCTTCTGCCTGAAACTCAAGATTTCATTAATTTGTTGCGCTGTCTTGTTCGGTGGATTGAATTTATTAAAGAACCGCTTGACCAACTCCTCCCATGTAGTAATAAAATTGATAGGGAGCGAGTTGAGCCAAGTCTGGGCTACTCCTGTCACTGAGAGTGGAAATAACAACAGTCTTATTGCCTCCGGAGTGACGTTTGGTTGCCTCTGAGTCTTGCAGATCGACAGAAAGTTCTTCAAATGCTGCTGGGGATCCTCAATGTATGACCCCGAAAATAGTCCCTTATTCTGCAACAAGTGCAGCATATTATTTATGATTTGGAAGGACTCAACTTCTATCTGAGGGACCATGATCGCGGTGGCCAAATTCTCCGTTGTGGGTTGTGCCTCGTCATATAAAGGCGCCTCAGGTGCAAAGGGCACCCCAAACGCCGCAATCTGTCCCCCTGGGTCAACCACATCTTCCCCATTATTATTGTTGTTCCTGTCATTCAGATCTGCCATGTCTGTTTCAATGTGTTCAATGAGTGGTTGTTGCTTGCTTTTCTGGTTGGCCCTGTTTAAGGCCTTGAAAACTTTTTCGGGGTCTGGTAAGGTGTCAAATACTTCACCAGTTCTCCATGAGTTTCTAGGCATGCACATGTACAACCGATTCAGCAAACGTTAGAAATTCAATATATGAATGAAATCAAAGAAAATTGACTACACTTAAGAATTTTGTATTTTCCTACCAACTACAATTGATAATACCGTTAATTCCCCGGCAACGACGGTAAAATTTGATCACGCTTAACTATGTCTAATAAAAGACTAATCGGGCGTTGCAAATATAATCTGAGTATTTAGCCCAGAGTCGAATCCCACAGGGAACTAACGTATCAAACGTTGTTGTTAAACTACTAGATTCTCAATAATCAATTTCCCCAAAGGTTATGAATATCACTTTTTGGTATTTTTTTACTGCTACAGCTGAAGAAATTAAACAAACTAAAAGACAACTAATGTTTAGATGTAAACAAATGTGATAAAGGTCTAAGGTTATGGTTTTCCCCGTTGATGAACTCCCTTCTTGTATATTTCCTATAGTTTTGGTTTAGTTATCTCTATCAATCATGAACACTTGGCTATCATAAATCTCTCTCAAGTAATTATGATAATCTACTAGACGCACTCTCTCAAGTTACGCTAGCTAAATTGCATTACAGTTCACTTTAGATTGCATCCAAGGTATCGTTATCTCTAATCCAACATTTAATCCCTCGGTTATGGATATCTCCTATACTCCGGGAGTGATGTTGTTCAACAATTACCTAAATATGCACTCTCTCTCGAGTAGATACACACTAAATAGGAACAACTAATTGAGGGCCCTTCAATCAACTACATCAAGAACGTAGTTGAACAAATAAAGATTGAAAACCAAGCAAAACTATATTAAAGATAACAATAAGTTCATCCTCAACGGGTTCCACCAAAACCTTAGATTAAAGAAGTTAGCTACTCATGCTCAAAAACACGAAAAACTCAAAAAAAATCATAATTCTCAAAATAAAGGTAACGAAAGAATAGAAAAATTCTAATTGTTGCTTGTCTTCTCCCACTTGTTCTTGCCTCCTACTTGAGTCTAAAAACAAGCTTGGTTGTCTCTTGGGCGAGTCTATAATGTTTAAATAGGTTTAGGCTAATTATTCCCATGTTTTGCACTTTGGTCCTCCAGTTTTTCTGACTTTTCAGTGCTCGCCCGCGGTGAAAGACCACCATTCTGATTCTCGCTGCTTTGCCCACCGCGGTCGCGGTGGGCTCCTTCCTAGTAATTACGCCTTTTTTTCTTGTTCTTTTCTCACGGGTTCTTCTCAATTGGCCTGAAACTCACTTAATTGACTCCAAAACGCTCCAAAGTATCTCCCATCATAGATTATATCCTGCAAAGCATAAAAACACTAATCAGAGCATTTTGTTATCATTATTTGCACTTAAAACACATTAAAGTATGGTTCATTAAGGGTGAAAATATAGTCTAATTTACCTACTATCAGGCTACAACTTTTTATGCAACTTAGCCTTATATTGTAAGCTAGTGGCGGAACAAAGAATTTCACTAAGGGGTGTCAAAATACAAAGAAGTAAACACACGAATAAGCTAAAGTCGATTCAATGTATAGTATATATACACAAAACTAAAATTTTGACTACACAATGTAATTTTCTAATGAAGGGAGGTGGCTACGCCACTGCTAAACAATTGATTTTTTAAACTTATGTGGCTAGAGCAGTTTCATCCTACCCGAGAAATAGTAATAATTTCATATAGAGGGAAGCTCATTTTAGATCTAAATGATATTTCTGATACCAAGTTTGTTGCACCCCAATCTTGGGAGGTGTGACCAGCACCCGAAGGCCCGAGAGAACCAACCATGAGATTTGGTCTGAAATGTAATAACCAACAGGCAGAAGAGCCCAACACGACATATATATATATATATATATATATATATATATATATATATAAAATCTAGGCCAACAAGGCTGCAACAACAGTATAACAGCTATCCAGAAGGCCGATAGGGCCATACAAAAGAACATATATGCAATGACCGCTAGTCTGCAAGCCTCTAAGAGTGTAAGACAATCTCAACAGGCCGGGACAAGGCCCCTGACATACCCAAAACTACACATATACACATGTAGTAGTACCTATTGACTCAAAATCAGCAACTCCAAAGAAGTGGAGTGCGACACCCAACGCTGATCCCGGGGGTCCTACTGAGGAGGCACGCCGCCCTGTCTATCCGAACATGTGGGCATGAACACAACGCATAAAAAGGCGTCAATACGAAATATGTATTGAATATGTAGGGCGACAAGTGTAACATGAAAAATGTAATTAATAAGAGAAGAGACATAGAGACAACCTGAATTCTGAAACTAGCCTCAATAGGAAACTAAAATTCATCATGAATATAAATGTATGCTCGTGGAATCGCCGCTCACTATCGCTACTTATAATATATCACATTATATAATAATAAATCCCTCTGTGGGGCTATAATATCTATAACATACCCGGCCATAATAAAGGCTCGGTAGAATCGTACCCGGCCACGTGAAGCTCGGCTGATCAGTGGTTACACAATAGGTGTCATACACGACCGACTATAGTGCGGCTCTGTAATGAAAGTAAATACATACATATATAAGTGCAATACGAAACTAACCTTAAAAGACGTATTCTAAGAAGAGTCGAAGTGGCCTATCATCATTATTCCCCGACTATCATGGTTGTCGCTAAAGTATTTTATTTTCAACTACGAGCAAACAAGTACTAAGAACATGAGATTTATGTATTATGAGTACCTTTGAAGTAAGTGTTACTTTTCAGCGAACATTATTGATGATTTATATGAACGTCGAAAGGAGAACGAGTAAAAAGGCTCTAGTTCTTTTTAAGCAAGGAACAAGGAAAACCGAGAATTCATAGATATTCTTTGAAGTAAGCAATCTATGAGAAAGGATCAAGTCTAACCATCTTTATGAGTTGAAGGTGACATAACTCGAATCCAACGAAACAATTCAATAAATGTTTGTTCGAATTCTAGTCATGCCGAAAAGTATAGTGAAAGCACTACATACCTTGTTGATGGAGTTATATACGGTTTTCGAGACCTCGAAAGCCTTAGGAATGCTTTCCTACATAATACAAACCATTCAATATCAAATTCAAGCTCATATCTTATATAATTCTTCATTTAGACATTTAAGCGAACAACTTGCGGGCATGAATTTGTAGACTCTTTTGTAGTTTAATTTCCCCGCAACAGACTACCAAATTTTACTTTACTACATCTCCTCATCGACAAGATTCCATCCATGTCTTCACAGATCCAAACAACACAATAAAACCATATAGAACAGCCCCAACAATCAAGTCATATTAAGAGAGGTTTCTCAAAATGATCAAGAACATTTCTATAGAGGTTTCAACTATTTCTTAGGAATTCTTATGGTAGAAGTTTACAAAGATCAAAGAGGAAGTTAAATCATACCTTATGTGACCAGAATTACTTTAAATTCGAGATTACTTCAAGGCGAAGTCTTTCTACGAAAAGTGAAACACCGAAGAATTCACGATTCCTAAGTTACCAGGGTGTTCTCCATCTTGAGGATGACTAAATTGCTGTTATGATTGGCTAGATGGATGGGAGGAGTTTGAGAGGAATACCCAGGTTTTAGGTTCTGTTTTGGAGAGGATACAACGCAGGGGTTCTGTTTTAAATTGACTTAAATTAAAAAAAAAACTTTTAATTAAAACCGACTAAGCACACTGCTCCCGTAGCAGTGTGCACCCTTGTACGAAAATGTTAATATCTCTCTACTCCGAAGTCGTATTAACGAACTGGTTTGTTGCGTTGGAAACTAGACTCATAGACCTTCGATTCAATGGGTAGAACACACTATAACTCCTAGTATATTGAGAGAAAAGCTCATCAACATTTTATCCAAATTTCAGTGAAATTAAAAACCCGTAACTTGCGGCGATTTTTGTCAACTTTTTAATCACAACTCGAATGACTTCCAATCTTAACGTATAACCATCGCATCATTTAAATATCTCATAGAAATTATCTTCCTATCGAATTAGCCCCTTTACGGCATGATAACGCCGACTACACAAGGTGTAACATGGATAATGAAGGAGCATGTGTTACAAATATGTCAGGAATTCTTGCTCTTTCTCTTTCAGAGATTGCTGGATTTGCTCGTGTTTACGCAGTTTGTTGGATAGTGTGAGAAGAGATGGCCTAGAGTAATGGTACTACCTTTGAAATGACAAAAATGGCGCATGTCACGAGTTTGAACCCTGCCGCCTGTAAAAGCCTGGTATTTATATGTAGAAGGGTATAGGGGCGGATCAATTCCACCAAGTTTTGGACCATGTGCCAGCTGGCCCTTGTTAATTTCTCACTTAAGGACCCCCCC
>ML271672.1:0-14827 GCA_005239495.1 Nicotiana undulata | reverse complement strand
CCAAAACCCCCCCGCTTTTCCATTTTAGCGTATAAGTTCTATTAAAGAATTCGGAGAGATGATTGAAAGAATTTGATACCAAGAATGGACAGTGTACTAAATCTTTAGGATCCCTGTGAAATAATTATAGTTCTAACAATTGAAATGTACGCCATCCTTTCCAGTTTTGGTGTCCCATTTGGTTTGCATACGACTATTAAGCTAAAAGCTGAAGTTCTATTATGGATCCAGAAGTGGAGATAAAAGTCGATCTTTTGAAGAATTTGAATGCAGTTTAGAATAAAGTGGGTTCCAAATCACCTTATGTATATTTTAACAGTGAAGAAGTATTGAGAAATATAGAGAAAAAGTATTCCTGAAAGTGTGGACACAATTCTGCGACGCTCTAAAATAGAAAGTTAATTTGAAACGTAGGATAATGGATAAATTTGAATTTTATGTCTTTCAGTCATATTATTTTTGTTCTTCTATCTTTGCAGTTGAAGATTTTCTTCTACATGATCTTTACATGTTAGTGATTTCAACCGAAGAGCATCATAATTCGGAGAGATTGAAGGAGGTCTGATCTGCCACATATGTATTTTTCATTTCATATCTATGTCTTTTGGTGTTCCTATAATGATCTCTACGTTCGTTTTACGTGTAAAATAGGGCATCACTCAAGTTCTGACTATTATTAATGGTCAGCATCAACCATGGGTAAATGGTCAGGAGTTGTTGGATGATGCTTTACAGAATAAAAGCTCCTTACCTACTGGATGTAGAAGGTAATAATGCTTGAACACCGATACTATTATAGATTCTTTGACAGTAGATAACTGATGAATAGGACTACTTGTGGCCAGAATAGATGTGTTTCTTCATGGTGGATTAAAGAAGGGACATCTGACTGAGCTAGTTGGCCCGTCATCCTCTGGTAAAACACAAGTAAGAGTGTCTTGATAATGCAAATTCTTTTTGACATATCTGTGGAGATTGTGCTGGTTTCTGATTTTTGTTTCTTTGAAGTTAAATAAATTTCTGAGTATTGAATTATTGAAGATGTTTCATCTTTGAAGCCTCTTTGGGCTCCCAGTGCTGTTACTGATTCAAGATTATATTTTGGTCTAGATTTGCTTACGAGCTGCTTCAAGTGTTGCAAAAAGCTGGGGCAAAATCATTTTCTTGGACTCTGGAAATTCTTTCTCTTCAAAACGTGTTGCTCAATTTGTCACTCAGACACCAAATCCTTCTGCTTATGAGGTCAAACATGTTTCTAGCCTTTTGGATTAACCTTATTTCTTCGTATTATGTTCTCATTGTCTAAACTTACCAAAGAAACAATGAATAGACGTTTTCATCTGTGATTCCCTTCCTCGCCAAATTTTGTTATTTGTTGCTACCTAGGTAGGATGTAACTCGGTTGTAGTTTCAGAAATCTCTGTGTTGATTGCCACACCAAAGTATCCAATGAAAGTTAGGGGTAGTGCTGAAATTTCTGATTAGATTAGTAGATGTTTTTGTGTATGACTCCACATTCTCTATCTTTCATTTGTGGCGGTGAACAGAAAAAGGGTACTTACATTTGTGGTGTTGGAAAGTCAATTCCTTGTTCTCTCTTTTGTAATTCTTTCTAGTTAATGTCCTTCATCATTATAATAGCTCTAGCTCTGTCATCAAATCATGGTATCACGTAGTTGATACATTATAAGCTGCACAGATCCATCTGATTATAGTTTATGACAGTTCCATAATTCGTGCTGAATGAATTTGAATGCGAGAACTATGCTGTAAGAAGTTTCTTTGCACTGCTAATTAACAAAAGAAGTTGAAGTTAGAAGTTGATTATTTTATTTTTTCCTTTCCACTACTGACAGGCGAACCAACAAGGACTGATTTGTACAGATTCATACTCCAATAGGAATTAAATTTCTCTTAGTAGGTCACATAGATTAGGCTTCCTCTTGTTTCAAATTCAGTTACATATGCAACATTGAAATCTACTAACTGTAGATGTACTGTACACATTAAACTTTGTCCAGCATGAATAATATGGCTCTGGAGATTTATCGTGCAAGTTGCTGTAACCAACTTTTCAATACTGTCTTCTCTCTCTAACTTTTAACTCTTTCTGTAGGTGGACAGGGCCCTTCAACGAGTAATGAACAACATACTATGTGTGTCAGTGTTTGACATTTTTACACTGTTTGAAGTGCTTCATCAGCTAAAGAACAATCTCATATCTCAGGTTTTTGGAAATACAATGCTAAAATTTCTCTACTCTCATCTCATCTCCTCTCCTTTTCCCTCTTTCCAAGGAGTGGGTACGAGTCCTCAAGGCACTCACTTCCGAGGTTATGATATGCAGGTAGATCAGCATATAAGTATGATTATCATTGACTCAATATCATCACTCATTACACCAATTCTTGGAGGAGGTGGTGCACAAGGTAATGTTTTACTAAAATATGAAATGATAATAAATTTATGGTAGTAATTTTTAGTTATCCTTATTTATTTAGTATTTACTTTCTTAAGCAATTTAAGATTTAAGTCGTAGTTTCTTTATTTTAAGAAATATTTGTTTTGTTTCTTTAATGTGGTTTACTGGTTGACGAAACTACAAATTCTAATTGGTTTAGATTTAGTTGTTTTTTCCTCTAGTATTTATATTCCAACAAGTTTGGGATTGAAGCTTAGTTGTTGATATATGTTCTCAGACATAATGCATCATTTGTGAGTTCTCCTACAATATTTTTCACCGATTTGTTGTTTCTTCTATCTACTATCCTAGTGCAAACTTGTTTCTAGGTATCTGATGGAAATTTCTTATGAAAAAGATGTTAAATGGGAATGAAAAGGTAAATGTTTCTTATGAAAAAGATGTTAAATGGGAATGAAAAGGTAAATGTGCAAACTTAGCTTCCTACACTGATATTAATCTTGCTTTTCTGGATTTCATTTCTTCCAAATAAATTTAACTTTATCCTGAGTTTCTTCTTCCGTCTATAGGCAGATGATTAGGTTTTCCCCTGCGGTATCATGTCCACAGATTTGTCAAATTACTTTTGTTGAATGAGGGAACAAAAATATTGGAGAAATGTATAGAAGCTTTGCCATGTTCACTGTGTAATTTGTTTCATATGTCTGAACTGTTTGTTGAAGTGGAAAACTTAAGTTTAATTCCATATGTCAAAACTATCTGCTTGACTACTGATTCTTGAAGTAACAACTAAAGGGCTTGTTCTTTTTGCGTGAAACAGGACATGCTTTAATGGTTTCAATGGGATTTTTACTAAAACGATTAGCACATGAACATGATATCTGCATTTTGGTAAGTTTGGCAGTAACATAACATTAGCATGTTCTCTTTGCTGCAGCATTGTTCATTCTCTATGGGGTATTATCTTTTGTATTCTAATGCGCCTTTAACCGATGGATTTGATTTCCTTTTAACTGGATCAGTGTATTAGGCACATTAACCAGAAAATTGAACGCGTGTAGTTGTAATGTACTTACTATATGAACCTATTAACGGTTTAGCTATTCTGAAAGTCACTTCGTTTTGTATTAATCCACTGATTTCAAATTACACTCAACAAGTAAATTTAATAAAATTCATAAAATCCCGTATTGTCCACCTGAACTTTTCTCCGTAAGTACTGGAGTATTTTCGTTTGGCAGTTAGTTTGCTAGATATCCTATTTGTGGACCACATTATAATATTTATCCTTCTGTGCTAGGTCACCAATCACATGGTAGCGGGTGAGAAAGGTACTTCTAAACCAGCACTTGGAGAGAGTTGGAGGGGCGTCCCGCATGTTAGACTTCTGTTATCCCGAGACCACACTCGGAACATCAGCAGCATGTCTGTACTTAGACACCCACACATGGTATGTTTCTTCCAAGAATCACACTATTTTTCAACTTGGTCTGCAGCAACTTATTATACTTCATTACACTGACTTAGCAACATTAATTCTTAATTCTGGATTTTGGTTTCATAAAGCTATAGTGAAGCACCATAACTGTTACATGGAGAATCAAATTTCTTATAGTGGATATTTCATTCAGGCTACTGGAGATAGAGTGGAGTTCGAGGTACAATGATATCAGGCTTCAAAATTCCTGAGAATTTTATCAAGGTGATTCAGTTGCATTGTTGAGGGAAACGTTAACTAGTAAGACTTCTATCGTGGGAGAAAACAAACGATATCTGGACCTTGTACGATGGAGATTTACTGGCACAGCTCAGAAATACAAGACTTGCATGCTTTTACTTTCTTTTTTATTAGGTTGTGGTTCGTCATTCTGTAATATCTGTCAGAAAACTTTTGGACAAAGGCGAAATTAATATTGTTTTGGCATTTTAACAAACAATTACTACTAATCATGGAGATGAAAATTATTCTGTTAGGAGAACTTGTGCTTCGAAAACTTTCTCAGCTGGAGTAATATATATTAATCTTGATTAAGATTTGGTTCGCTTTATGACATGCTATCTCTGCCCAACTGTTTGCAAGTACAATGAAATGATAAGCTTTTTCAACTATATATACTGAGGCGGAGCTAAAATTTGAACCTTATGGGTTCAGGATTATAATTCTTTTAAGTTACTGCGATCTAAATTAATAATTTGTGCATATTTATTGGATTTTTTAATATAATACAAGGTTTGATCAAAAGTTACTGGGTTCGGCCAAACATGTAACCAACACTGTGGCTCCGCCCCTGTATATATATATATATATATATATATATATATATATATTGGTTTCAATCCTTTTCAGAATCAGAATACCCATCCATTGAAAATGATTTTATTTGATGTGCGGAAGATTTATCGGGAACAACCTATTTACCTAGGATTTTATTTAATGTGCGGAAGGTTTATCGTGAACAACCTATTTACCTCTCACAAGACATGGTAAGGTTTGTGTACTCCCCACGCTTTCGAGACCCCCTTGTAGGATCACAGTGTTGCTATATTTCTGTGGTGCAATATCTAAATAATTTTGAATTACTTTTAAAATCAAAACTATATTCAAGTGCACATAGGTTGTCCTAACTAGTAGCCTCGTGAATGTTCTCCGAATTATACACAAAACTAATCTTTTTTTTTCCTTCTTTTAACTAGAACATTTTACAATGTATCAGTATTGCAATAGTGGCTAACCGTAGCCTCTTCTAATTCTAATACTATCATTTTAGGGCTTGGCTGGGTAGTTTAATCTGTAAATCCTATTGACTTAGTTGCAACGACAAAAATGATTTGTGATTTTGCCGAGACAAATGGGGCGAACATCGTGGAAATGAACAAGGCCCGATTTCCAACTTTTGTGGTAAAAATAGCACTAGATAGCTCAGTTTTCGAATTGGTAATTGAAAAATAATCAGCGTTTGTAAAGTTATTGAAAAATAGTCACTATTTTGCTGCAACACGGAAAGTTTCAGCATAAGATATTGGAGATTAGTGCACATGTGTATGAACTTCCAGCATATTATGTTGTAACTCCAGCACACTAAAAGTTCCAGCATAATATACTAGAGTTCGAATTTTTTACATGTGAATTGCCAGCGTAATATACTGGTCCAGTATATTACCAGTGTATTGTGCTGACAGTTCACATGTAAAAAATTTAAACTCCAGTATATTATGGTGGAATATTTTTCGGATTTTGAACTGTATTTTCGTTCAGATTTATTTTTACATGAAAAGTGACTAAATTTCGCTTACTTTTGAAATTATGGCTATTTTTTAATTAACACTTGTAAATATGACTATTTTTAATTGACCCACTTTTGTGGGAGCATCACTTTGGCCCAAATAAAAATCTTACCAAAATCAGTTCCCAACCAATCGAGAGAAATTAAAAAATAGCCAGATTTACAAGTGGTCAATCAAAAATAGCCGCGGTTTCAAAAGTAATGAAATTAATCGTTTTTCATGTAAAAATAAATCCGAACGAAAACACTGTTCAAAATTCAAAAAAATACTCCAGCATAATATACTGGAATTCGAGTATAATATACTGGAGTTCTAACATAAGTATACTAGTCTAGCATAATATTGTAAAAGTTCATACACAGGTGCATTAAACTCTACTATATTATGCTGGACAGGTCTCTATTATAACAAAATAATGACTATTTTTCAATGACTTGATAAACGCGAACTATTTTGCATAGAGTCCGAAAACTTGATGGGCGTGCTATTTTTACAACCAATCTCGTTTACGAAACCTTTCAAATGTGCTTCCAAGTTTAAGCTCCTTTTTCCCTCCACAAACCTTTCATCTAGCTCTTGAAACTATAATTTTAACGCCACCTTCATCATTCCATGATCAATTCAAGAATCAAACAAGCTAGCACAACACTCTCAAAACTCAAAATTCACAACCTTGCACAATTCAGAACCAATTATTTTCAATCCCAACTATACCACAGTCATCATCGTTCTCATAAACCCGCCTCAAAATTCTCACCTGAAAGGCCTCATAAGCCTACAAATAACCTTCTTCGCAAGCCAATACCACTACTTGCTGACCTCAAACAAATCCAAGATCCTAATGAAGCTATTTCACTGTTCCATGATTACCAGCAAACAGGGTTCAAACATGACTACCCTACTTATTCTTGTCTTATTTATAAACTCGCAAAGTCTCGAGATTTTGAAGGTGTTGAAACCCTTCTTGGGTATTTAAAAACATATTATATTCGATGTCAAGAAAAGGTTTTTATTGGGTTAATTCAGCATTACGGGAAAGCCCAGTTGGTTGGTAAAGCTGTTGAGCTTTTTCACAACATGGGGTCGTTTAATTGTACGCGTAGTGTACAGTCTTTTAATGCACTTTTAAATGTGCTTGTTGAAAATGGGCGTTTTGATGATGCAAATGAGATGTTAAGGAATTGTTCGAAAATGGGTATTTGGTTAAATGCTGTTTCGTTTAACGTTATGATTAAGATGTGGTTGGAGAAGGGCGATTGGGAAATGGCGCGCCAGGTGTTTGATGAAATGCTTGAAAGAGAAGTTGAGCCAACTGTGGTGACGTACAATTGTCAAATTGGGTTTTTGTGTAAGAGGGGGGAGGTTGAAGGTGCTAAAAGTTTGTTTCAGGATATGGTTAGAAAGGGAAAGAAGCCAACTGCAGTTTCCTATGCTTTGTTGATGGAAGGTTTGTGTTCCTTGGGGAAGTATAAGGAAGCTAAGAAGTTAATGTTTGATATGGAATACCAAGGATGTAAGCTGAAAATAGTCAATTATGGTGTTTTGATGACTGATCTTTTGAAACGAGGCGAAATTGGTGAGGCAAATAGTTTACTTGTAGAGATGAAAAAGAGGCACATTAAGCCCGATGTTGTGATCTATAACATGTTAATCAATTATTTCTGTAAGGAAGGTAAAACAGCTGAGGCGTATAGGATGTTAGTGGATATGCAAATTGCAGGCTGCAATCCTAATGCAGCTACATACAGGATGGTGGTTGATGGTTTTTGTAAAACAGGAGAATTTGAGGAAGGTTTGAAGGTTTTGAATGCAATGTTGATGAGCGGGCATTTTCCGCGTATGGAAACAGTAAGGTGTATGATTCTTGGCCTGCTTGATAAAGGGAAGGTTGAAGATGCTTCCTTTGTTTTGGAGGAGATGGAGAAAAGGAAGAAAAGGTTCGACTTTGAGTCATGGGAAGCCATAGTCAAGGATGCTTGCAGCAATAGTATTGTTGTAGATAGGCTCGTAGATGAGCTTGTATTTTAGCTATTGAACTTGAATGCTATTACTTTGGAAAATCACTGAAATAGATCACGGCCAGATATGTTTTGTGCTCGTCATTCGAAAAGAGCTATTGGGCAACCTTGAAAGTACAAGCGGGGGAACTTAAAATAGTCGACTAATGATGATTTTAGTTGACTAGATTAAGAGCAGAGCGTAAAATAACAATAAATGGAAACAGAATGACACACAACAATTTTATATCAGTCGGTACCGGTGTGGAACTTACATCCAGTTCTTTTGGGTCACAAGGTTCCCTTTAGATCTTGAAAGTATTACAGTGCATATGGTTTTGATTCGTTCACCACCAACGAAGTATAGCAACAATGAATCTTAAATAATGACACAACTCTCTTTTGTGTTCTAACTCTTCCTATCTTTTGAGACACTGATAAACTGAAGATTACAGTGTTTAGGCTAAGAAGTAGAGAGACTTAGAAAACAATGTGTGTAGTTGCGCAAGTCTTCCATTTGATCTTAGCAGACTTCTTATAGCCGTCGAGCCTTGGCCGAAAATAGAGGTATGAGATCTTCAAAGGGATTTGACCCAAGGGGTGCCTCTTCGAATCCTGCTCTTGGGAAGGGCCGGATTCGATCGTGACTTTCCTTGTCATGGCTTACATTGAGGAGACATTCAGGCCTTCGATTGAGCTTAATTAAGGATACCGAATATTTGCTGGCAATAGCTCCTTGATTTGTAATCTTGATTTCCTTTGATTGAGGCCGAAGGGATGTGATAAAATTTGATTCCTTCTTCTGGTCCATTAATTCAGTAATCACGTCTTTGGACAACTTCTCATTAGTTTTCTTTCCTTTTGTTGATTTCGATTCCTGCAAAACAAGGTAAGTGAACATTGTCTCATTGAAACTTGGATTTTAACTTAACAAACCTTACTAATTACACAATAATTCCCTTCCACTTGCTTGCTTGTAGTCAGTTCCAGTGGCATGATTTTTAACTTGGTTTGTGGAGCTGGCCATGCTTGATTGGTGCATTTGGTGTCTGGTTAAACGTCAATAATTGTTGGCTCTTATAAAAAGGAGTATGTATTTTCACTCCTTGTAAGAATACCATATACTTGTACCGCCTAAAAGAAATAATACTCCTTTCATTTCAATTTAGACGAGGTAGTTTGATTCGGCACGTAGTTTAAGAAAAGAAACGAAATTTTTGAAACTTGTTGTCTTAAGAGCTTAAGGGGTAAAAGCTTTGTGGGACCATAACATTTGTGTGACTTTAAAAACTTCTCATTAAGAGTAAAATGAAGAGTTTAAAGTTAAATTATTTTCAATTATAGAAATGTGATTTTGAAACGAACTAATAAGGAAAGTGTGTCATTCAAATTGAAACAAAGGTAGTAGTAGATAGAGGTGAAGTTATGATTCAAAACTTATGAGTTCAGATTTTAGTTGTTTAAGTTATTGGGTTTCTCATTAACAATTTATACATATTCAATGAATTTCTTAACGCAAATACAGAATCTGAATTAAAGTTACTAAATTCGGCTGAATCGTAACTCATATGCTAGCTCCATCCCTCTTAGTAAAATATACGATTCTTTTACTATAAGATTATTCTTTTATTAGTTTAAACTAGTGAAAGTTGAAATTTTGGATATGTAAAAAGCTACATTTGACGCTGATGAATTTTAAATGTACATTTTTCCACTGTCTAAAGGCAGGATTTAGATCTTGTGCTATGCAAAGACACAATTTTAACAATATACTTATTTACTTGTATCGTTATTTATTAGGTGAAATTATGTTAGCTTTGTTCTTCATAAAAATAATTCTCAATGTAAATCATTATTGGTTCAATGTTTTTCCATGATTTTTAACTGCATCACCAATGAAACATGCCAGATTTGAGCATCACACGCAATATCTGTCCATCCGGTAAAATTTGTAAATAATTGAATACGATAGGTCGAATGACGAAAAATTTGTAAGCAGTCGAATAACATAGGCAAAATTTGTTCATCGACAAATCTTGTGAACAATTCAATGGTACAAAATTTTAGCCAAGACTATTTTTGCAAAACTAGCTAAAAGGGTACAAAATATAAATAGTGGCAATGTCTCCCCTTCTGACTTCTGAGAACTAATTTCTTATCGCACTAATTTCTTCTTTCATTAATAACCTACAGTACGACTCAACTTATTAGCCGAATATCGCTTAAAATTCAGATTTATCGCTTTGATTAAGGCTTTTTCTGGGCTTCGAATTGTGAAACTGAAGATCGGGTGGCTGAAATTTAGCTGAAAACTTCAGTTTTTGAAATAGCATATTTAAGACTGTGGTTTGTAATGGCAGAATAGGGTCATGTCCTCGAGGAGGTCAGGTGGTGGGGAGGGGGTAGGGCAAGGGTCAAGGGGTGGGACGGGGCCCAAAGGGGGTAAAGGGAACAAAGTCGCCTGTAGGTTGAGAGTTGGATCGTGGAATATAGGGACGTTGGCGGGTAAGTCTATAGAGCTGACGAAGATTCTCCAGAAGAGGAGGGTCAATATATCGTGTGTACATGAGACTAGGTGGGTAGGATTGAAGGTGAGGAATGTAGACATGTATAAATTGTGGTTCTTCGGAGTCGTGAAGGGAAAGAACGGAGTGGGCATTTTGGCGGATAGAGAGCTCAGAGAGTCGGTGGTAGAGGTTAGGCGGCTGAATGACAGATTGATGGCGATTAGGGTAGTAGTTGGAGGGAGCACTCTAAATGTCATTAGCACTTACGTGCCGCAAACGGGCTTGGACGAGGAGGTTAAAAGGCGCTTTTGGGACGCGCCGGATGAGGTGGTGCGGGGTATTCCGCCTACGGAGAAGTTATTCATATGAGGGGATTTCAATGGTCATATTGGGTCGTCTGTTGGTGGCTATGGTGAGGTGCACGATGGCTTCGACTTTGGTGATAGGAACGGGGGTGATACCTCACTGTTGGATTTCACTAGAGCTTTTGAGTTAGTGATCGTGAACTCTATGTTTCCGAAGAGGGAGGAACATTTGATTACTTTTCGGAGTATGGTGGCTAAGACTCAGATTGACTATCTTCTCCTTAGGAGGTGTGATAGGGGGTTGTGCATGGATTGCAAGGTGATCCCGAGTGAGAACCTTGCAACTCAACATAGGCTCCTGGTGATGGACGTCGGTATCTTGATGAAGAGGAAGAAGAGGTTTGTACGTGGCCAGCCGAGGATCGGGTGGGGAGCTTTGTCTAAGGATAATGCGCGGGAGTTAGGGGGAGGCTGATGATTATGGGTACCTGGAAGAGTGGTGGGGAGGCTAGCGCTATGTGGACGGCACGACGGACTGTATAAGGAAGGTAGCGAGAGAGGTGTTGGGAGTTTCGAAAGGTTACTATGGCGGGCACCGAGGCGACTGGTGGTAAAATGACGTGGTCCAAGGTAAAGTGGATGCCAAGAAAGTGGCTTACATTAAGCTAGTAGAGAGCACCGACGAGGATCAGAGGAGAGCGAATAGAGAAAGATATAAGGAGGCTAGGAAGGAGGCTAAATTAGCGGTCACAGAGGCTAAAACTATTGCATTTCATCGGCTGTATGAGGAACTTGGGGGAAAAGGTGGGGACAAGAAGTTATTTCGGTTGGCCAAAGCGAGAGATAAAAAGGATCGCGACCTGGATCAAGTGAGGTGCATCAAAGACGAGGACGGTCGAGTATTGATGGAAGATACCCAGATTAGGCAAAGATAGCAGTCGTACTTTCATAAACTTCTGAATGAAGAGGGGGATGGAAACATCGTATTAGGGCAATTGCGGCACTCCGAGATGCACCGCGACTTTAGGTATTATAGGCGCATTTAGGTTGAGGAGGTCGTGGGTGCGATGGGTAGGATGAGTCAGGGCAAAGCGACCGAGCCAGACGAGATCCCAGTAAAGTTTTGGAGATATGCGGGTAGAGCAGGCTTGGAGTGGCTGACTGAGTTGTTTAATGTTATCTTCAAGACGAAGAGGATGCCTGATGAGTGGAGGTGGAGTACAATGGTTCCGGTGTACAAGAACAGAGGTGATATCCAGAATTGTAACAACTATAGGGGTATCAAGTTACTAAGTCATACCATGAAAGTTTGGGAGAGAGTGGTGGAAGGGAGGATAAGGAGGGCGGCGTCTATATCGGAAAACCAGTTCGGGATTATGTCGGGTCGTTCTACTACGGAAGCTATCCACTTTATCGGGAGGTTGGTGGAACAATACAAGGATAGGAAGAGGAATTTGCATATGGTGTTTATTGACCTAGAGAAGGCGTATGACAAGGTCCCAAGGGACGTCCGTTGGATATGTCTGGAGGTGAAAGGTGTGTCGGTGATGTTACACCCCATATTTTTGTACGTGAGAGTATGTCGTAAGTCAATTGATTTAAACTCAGAAATGAGATCATCTTTGAAAGTTCATAAAGTAAGTTAATCATGTTAACTTGGAGGTTACAAATATTTAAGATCATGGACTGCAAGTACCAAGAGGGTTGGAAGGCTTAGAAGCTAAACCAATTGAAGGAAATAAGGTTCGTCGAAAGTCGACACATCTGGAATGTTATAATATGAACTTTTGGGGTGAGACTAGAGTGCTTAAAATGATAAGGAGGTTATTTTATGAGTTATTTTTGTCTTATGATAGTCGTGTGTTATGTATTGAAGTCAAGCGAGTTGTGGAACAAAATTTGGCAAAGATCATCACAAGTTACATTCATAACTATACTGAAATTTAGGTCGAATATAGCTGAGCTTTTATCCCGATATACTTGGAACTAAGGGATTATATGCCTACTAAATTGAAGATCTACAATTCTATTTTCTAACTCATTAAACTGTTCATCGATACGACATAGGAGTTGAGAGATATTTGCAATTTCGCGAGACTACGCAGACATCATAAGTGACAAGTAGGTGTGTCACTAAAGCTTTTTGAGAAATACATTTTGTGTGTTATATGAAGTCTTATTGAGACATACTATATACCAAATTGAAGGTCTTGGAATTTAGTTTCCAACTCTCTTAATAGTTCATTCATACGACATACGGATAAAAAGATATAAGCGTCGGAAGATGGGCCAGTGCGAGGGTGCCAAGCTAGCACTTCTTTGACTTTTCAAAAGCTTACATATTGGTTTTAGCTCGTCTCTATATTTACTTCTATATAGAGACCGACCAGAGAAAACCATAAAAACCTATCCTTAAGCTCTCCAAAGGGTTTCAAAGAATACTAACTTACGATGTACGAAATCAAGAAGCGATAACACTAGAACGATCCCTACGACGTAAGTATCGCTATATTGTCTCTCTTTTTCTTTATAGTTTGAGTTTTGGAAGGTACTTCATAGTTATGAAAACGTCTAATTTATGTATTTAAGCTTTAAATATAAAGGAAGGTTGATATTCATTTCCTAATAGTTAGAACTCACGGGACGGTGATCGGAAGCCGTGAGTTCGAGTTATTCGATTTGTAGTGGACTGTTTTTGTGGGATGTTTCGTGTTGCTTTTGGGATGTCTCTTTTGCTGATGTTTTATGGATTTTTGGAGGATAAAAGGTGTGGATAAATACTACATAATAATGGAATGGTTGTCTGGTCATTCGTCGTTACATTCTTAGGTTGTTTGACACTACTTTTGTTGTCGTTTTATGTATGAAGTGATTAGGGTGTGTGAGCTATTTTTTCATATATTTTGGTGCAGATAAGGTTGGAATATAATGCATACATGTTGTTATTACTTTGTTATTTTTGTTGTTGGTATATGGTATTGGAGGAGGGCCTTGTTACAGGAGAGATGCTGCCTAAATTTACGTAAACGAGCTACTAGTTTAAGTTGCAAACTTAGCCTTTACTAGATACTAATTTTGAATCTCCTCATGTTGTGGTAGATTGATTTGAGTTTTTTGAAGAATTTATTGGAAGGTTTTAAGTACTCTACGGAGTTAAGGTATGTTAAGGCTCTTCCTTCATTCTTTTGGCACTATCTGAAGTGAAACAAACGTAAATGATACGCTATTTCATAATGAATCTACTCCTAGCAACTAAGGTTGTCCATGTTGTTATTTCCTTAAAGTTATTCTAAGAAAGTATGTATGATCCTTGAGTCCTAGTGAAGTTCATATTGATGGTATGATGTCCATAATGTTAATCAAAGGTGCAACTACCTTACATCACTCTGAAAGGTTTAGAGTGTGATTCTATGAGTCCATCGTGTATTATTTATAGTATCAATTTTACTCTACCGAGTCGCACTATAGTCGGCGGGGTACGGCACCTATTGTGCAACTACTGATCAGTTGGGTTTACCGATCTCCACATGGCCGGGTACGATTCTACCGAGCCTTATGATGGCCGGGTATATTTTTACCGAGTCCTCTTCGAGGCCGTGTACGATATGATGATGATGATGCCCACAGACGCAAATGTATTTAAAAGATTATGTATATATATGTATCACGCATTTCATGTCACTATCTCTCAAAGGCACTCAGATGCTACGGGTTGTATCTCATAGATCTCTCTTTACATTACTGTTCTTATTTATGTTTTTCTGCCTTACAAACTCAGTACTTTATTCGTACTAACGTCCATTTTGCTTGGGGACACTGCGTTTCATGTCCGCAGGTCCCGATAGACAGGTTGACAGTCCTCCTAGTAGTCTATCAGCTCAACGGAAGGCATTGCTACACTCCACTTGCTCTGGAGTTGCCTATTTGGTTAGTATGATTGGGACATGTATTGACTGGTATTGTAGGTCCCTGTCCCGACCTTTATGATGTTTATGTACTCTTAGATACTTGTAGACAAATGTCGGGTATATGGATACTTGTATGGCCTTGTTGGCCTATGCTTTGAGTTTACAAATGATCATGTCAGCCTTATAGGCGTGTATGTCACATATATAAGTTTATATATCATGTTAGGTCATCATATGTCTAGCATTCCCTTATGTTTTATTTCGGTTATGTCATGATGACCATTTTGGCACATTTACCGATGATAGTATGATAAGAAAGAAATGTTATGTTGGTACTTGCTGATACCCAATTTTTCCCTATAATATCTTTCAAAATGCATATACCTTCAAAACTATGCATTAA
>ML271667.1:53981-100749 GCA_005239495.1 Nicotiana undulata | reverse complement strand
ATGATATGATGATGATGATGCCCACAAAGGCGAATGTTCTATGATGATGATGATGCCCATAGAGACGAATGTTCTATGATGATGATGATGCCCACAGAGGCGGTTGTTTTAAAAATATTATGTGTATATGTATATCATGCATTTCATGTTACTGTCTCTTAGAAGCACTCAGATGCTACAGGTTGTATCTCCTTTACATTACTGTTCTTATTTATGCTTTCCTGCCTTACATATTCAGTACTTTATTCGTACTGACGTCATTTTTATTTGTGGACGTTGCATGTCGTGTTGCAGGTCCTGATAGATAGGTAGACGCAGCTCCCCCACCACAGTAGGCTTTCTTGTTTAGCGGTTATAGGCGAGATCCCTTCTCCGGACTTGCAGTGGTCTTGGTATGCATTTTGTTATAGATGTTATGGGTATGTCGGGGCCATGTTCCGGCTATGTTGTATTACTTATGCTCCTTTAGAGGCTCATAGACAGGTGTCGACTCATGTATAGTTTGGTATGCCTTTTTGGCTAATTTTTGTTATATAGTCTTTTATGGCAGCATTGTAGCTCGTACCTTTTATGTAGTTTCTCAGCAATCTAGTCATCCCATGTGATGTATGTTCATGATCCATATCTACCATTTTATTGGTCTCGTTATCCATTAAAGATAATAAAGAAGACTAGATAAAATGTACGTTGGTGCTCGGCAAATATGGCCCGGGTGCTAGTCATGATCCTCCAGTTTGGGTCGTGACAGGTGCGATCTAAGCGAGCTGTAATTAAAGCTAGCTAGCGTAATTCGGGAGAATATGTCTAGTATATTGTTGTAATTACTCGGGAGAGATTTACGACAGCTAGAGTGCTCATGATCGATAGAGAAGATTAGGCAAATTTATACCAAACATAGCAGAAGGGATTCCAACAATAGGGGAAATCATAACCTTAGATCATTCCAATTATTGTTTACAACCCGTTCTTAGTTAGCTCTTAGTCATTATAGTTTCATTAAGTAATAGTTAGTTAGAAAACCACCAATTTGTTATCTAAATATCTTGGGAAGTTGGTGTGGGTCTGATAGTAGTAATTGATAGGTTAATTCCCTATGGGATTTGACTCCGGACTTGTAAACCGAATTATATTTGAAATGACCGCTTTGTCCTTTTTATAAGGCATAGTTGTGTATGACCAAATATTGGCTCCGTTGCTGGGGAATTAACGGTGTTATCAATTACAGTTAAAAGAAGTGCAAAAATTCTTAGTGTAGTCAATTTTCTTCACTTTTAATCAAATATATTGAAATTTTGACGTTTGTAATCTTGGGTGTTACATGTACATGCCTAGAAACTCCTCAAGAACTGGTGAAGTGTTTGAAGAATTATCAGATCCTGAGAAAGTTTTCAAGGCCTTGAATCGGGCAAACAGGAGAAGCAAACAACAACAAAACTCAACTGAACAACTTGCACCAGACATGACAGATGGGATAACGTGGAGGACCCAAACGAGCAGGTGGTGGCAACTCTTGTACCAGAGGCTGCTTTGTATGATTGGGAACAACCCACAACAGAAAATTTAGCCACCGCGATTGTAGTCCCGCAGATACAGGCTGATTCGTTCCAAATCACAAACAACATGCTGCATTTGTTTCAAAACAAGGGACTATTCACGGGGTCATATATTGAAGATCCTCAACAACACCTAAAGAATTTCCTGTCAATCTGTGCCACACAAAGACAACACAACGTGACTGCGGAAGCAATAAAACTACTGTTGTTTACGGGAGCAGCTTAGACTTGGCTCAATTCACTCCCCATAAATTCCATCACTACTTGAGAGGAATTAGTCAAGCAATTTGTGAACAAGTTTCATCTACCCAGCAAGACTGCTCATCAAATTGATGAGATCTTTAGCTTCAGACAAAAACCAATAGAAACATTGCAATAGACGTGGGAACGATTCAAAGGGATGTTGGTCGTATGTATGCACCATGGTATTCTTGAGCAGATGTTGGGCAGAGGTTTTACATGGGTCTGTCGGATAGCTTGAAGGCTAATGTTGATGCTTCAGCAGGTGGAGCATTCTTGAGTAAAATATTCAGAGAAAGCAAGATCCTGCCCGACAAGATGGCACAAAATTCGGGATGGACGACCAGAAACGCTCCCATCACGCTTGTGGTCCACTCAGTGGCCGTAGATCCATCTAACTCTATAGCTGAAAATATGGATACACTAATGACAGAAATGAGCGTCCTCACCAAAAAGGTGGAAGAATCAGGTCAGAAACAGCAAGTACACATAATTGATGCAACCAATGGGGGTTTATGTACATCTTGCATTAGTCAGCCAATTGGTTGCCCTTGGAGTGCTGATGGTGATCACCAACATTATCTAGAAAACATGAATTATGTGTCCAACTATGGGGGACAGAGACAATGTGGTCTGAATTGGGGTCAGCAGAATCAACAATACAGGCCAGCCCTGCAGCAACATACCAACAACAATAATCTAGGGGCCATGCGACCACAAGGTAATATGGCGCCTTACCAAAGGCAACATCGCTACAACCATCAGAATCAGCTGTAGGGTTATCATCCACCTCAACGACAACACACGGGGAGACAGGAAGATGGGTTTGCTAGACTCGAGGGAATGATGCAACAGGTGATCAGGTCCAATGCGAAAATAATTGAAAGGGTAGACTCACACGAGTCAGATATAAAGAATATTGAGGTCCAATTGGGTCAGACTTTGATGGCTCTGAATAATCATCTTCATGGGATGTTACCTGCAGACACACAGATAAATCCAAAGGAGCAGGGCCCGAAGCAGCTAATGGCAGTAAGTCTACGTAATGGTAGAGACCTATACTTGGAGCAAGAGATTGCTCGTGAAAGCAGACCTACTGAGACACTTGTGCCAGTGCCCATTGAGATAGATGATTCAACAGGGTTGACTGAGGTGACAGTACAATGTGCCCAAGAAGATACCAACAAAGAAAAAGAGGCTGAGACAACACAGGAACTAGTGGTGGAGGCAGTGCCTGAACAAGAGAAAAACCAAATCATAGGAAAGAAACGACCTCCAGCACCATTCCCACAGAGATTGGCCAAATATAAAAAAAGATGAGCATTATAAGAAGTTCTTGGAGATGTTTTAGCAAATTCAGGTAAATATTCCATTGATTGATACTTTAAAGGAGATGTCTGGCTATGCGAAAATGATGAAGGACTTGATGTCCCACAAGTTAGACTTCCAAGACTTGGTCACAGTTACTCTAACTCACACTTGCAGTGTTTTTGTGACGAGATCCATTGCTGAGAAGTTATCTGACCCAGAGAGTTTCACAATTCCTTGCACTATAGTGATTTGTGGGCAAGCATAAATCTTATGCCCCTTGCTATCTATAAAAGACTCGGGATGGAAAAGCTAGACCCACGTCCATGTTATTGCAGTTGGCTGACAAGACAGTAAAAAGGCCTTCCAGTATCCTTGATGATGCGTGGGTGCAGGTTGGGAAATTTGTGTTCCCTGCAGATTTTGTCACCCTGGATTGTCGAGTTGATGAGAAAATTCCCATAATTTTGGGAAGACCATTCTTGGCCACGGGGAGAGCTCTAATTGACTGCAAAACTAGAGAGCTCAATATGAGATTAAATGATGAGGAAATAACATTCAACGTGCAGAAATCTATGAGGCGACCAAGTGAATTTGCCAATTGCTCTCTAATAGATGTCGTGGATGTAATCTTGGAAGAGGATGATGAGGAGTTGAACATTGAGGATCTTTTAGCAGCCTGTCTCATGAACCTAGATGAGGTTAATGGTGAAGAATTGGCAGAATGGGTGCTTGCTCTTGAGGACAAAGGTTTTTGGAAGAGACCATTCGAATTTGAACCCCTGCATTTATAAGAAAGGGAAACTCCTCCATCCAAGCCATCCATAGAAGAACCACCAAAGTTGGAGCTGAAGCTACTGCCCGCCCATCTTAGGTATGCATTCTTAGGACCTAACTCCACATTACCTGTTATTATCTCATCTAGTTTGTTAGATGTGCAGGCAGAACAACTTTTGCAGGTGCCGACAGAGTGCAAGACTGCAATTGGGTGGACCATGGCAGATATCAAGGGGATCAACCCGGCCTTCTGTATGCATAACGTTCTGCCGGAAGATGGGCACAAACCTTCCAGAGAACACCAAAGAAGGTTGAACCCCAATATGAAGGAAGTGGTGAAGAAAGAAATCATTAAGTGGTTAGATGCAGGAATCATATTCCCCATCTCTGACAGCAACTGGGTTAGCCCAGTGCAATGTGTACCAAAGAAGAGTGGAATGACGGTAGTGAAAAATGATAAGAATGAATTGATCTCTACACGAACCGTCACAAACTGGCGAATCTGTATGGATTATAGGAAGTTGAACTTGGCCACCCGGAAAGACCACTTCCCACTTCCATTCATTGATCAGATGTTAGATAGACTGGCAGGGAGGTCCCATTTTTGTTTTCTGGATTGGTACTCAGGGTACAATCAGATCTCTAGTGCACCAGAGGATAGAGAGAAGACCTCATTCACCTGCCCCTATGGGATTTTTGCTTTTCGGAGAATGCTATTTGGCCTATGCAACACACCTGCCACATTCAAAATGTGCATGATGGCCATCTTCACGGACATGTTAGAGGAAATAATGGAGGTTTTCATGGATGATTTCTCAGTAGTGGGACATTCATTCGATGATTGCATTAAGAATCTGAAGCGAGTGTTGAAAAGGTCTATAGAGACTAATCTGGTACTAAATTGGGAGAAGTGCCATTTCATGGTACAAGGGGGTATAATCTTGGGACACTTGGTATCAAGCAAGGGCATTGAGGTGGATCGTGCGAAAGTTGATGTGATAGCAAAACTTCTACCACCCACATCCGTCAAAGCAATCAGAAGCTTCCTTGGGTATGACGGTTTCTACCGGAGATTTATAAAAGACTTTTCCAAAATTGCTAACCCCTTGTGTAAATTGCTGGAAAAAGATCACCCTTTTGTGTTTTTTGATGATTGAAGGGTAGAATTTGAGGAATTGAAGAAGAGATTGTTCACTACACATATCATTGTTGCCCTCGACTGGGAGCAACCATTCGAGCTAATGTGTGATGCAAGTGACTATGTAGTGGGAGCAGTGCTAGGACAACGGAAGGATAAAATCATGCACCCAATTTACTACGCAAGTAGAACGTTGAGCGGAGCCTAACTGAACTACATTGTGACTGAAAAGGAGATGCTGGCAGTAGTGTTTGCGTTTGACAAGTTCAGATCGTACCTGATTGGCTCGAAGGTAATTGTCTATACTGATCATGTTGCTCTCAGGTACCTGATCGAGAAGAAAGAGTCAAAACGCGTATGATTTGTTGGGTGTTGGTGCTACAAGAGTTCGACTTGGAAGTTCATGACCAAAATGGCACGGAAAATCAAGTCGTTGATCACTTATCGAGATTGGAAGGAGCTGAAAAAGCAGTTGAGGTAGAAGAAACTCTGGAAACCTTTCTAGATGAGCAGCTATTCTCCATGATCCTTGAAGAAGTACCATGGTACGCAGACATTGCAAACTACCTGGCGAGCGGTATAGTTCCTTATGACCTTTCCTCTGTGCAAAAGAAAAAGTTTTACCGTGATTGCCGCATGTATTATTGGGATGAACCTTATCTGTTTTGGATTTGTGTTGACAACATGATCTGAAGGTGTTTCCCCGAGATAGATCAATCTTCTGTTTTGCAAGCATGTCACGCATCGGCATATGGTGGACACTTCAGAGGAGTCAGGACAACCACGAAAGTTCTGGAAGCAGGCTTCTGCTGGACGATAATGTTTAAGGATGCACATTTATGGGTAAAGGGCTTTGATGAATGCCAGGAAATCGGGAACATTTCCCGTCGTCATGAGATGCCCATGAACCCAATTCAGGAGGTCGAAGTGTTCGACGTATGGGGAATAGACTTCACGGGTCCCTTCGTCAGTTCATATGGCAATAAGTACATACTTGTTGCTGTAGACTACATGTCCTAATGGGTGGAAGCTGCAACACTCCCCACCAGTGATGTAAGGGCGGTAATTGAGTTTTTGAAGAAGAACATATTCACCCATTTTGGCACCCAAGGGCCATAATTAGTGACGGAGGCATTCAATTCTGTAAGCGAGCCTTCGAGAAGTTGCTAGAGAAGTACGATGTACGCCACAAGGTGGCAACTCCATATCATCCTCAGACAAGTGGGAAAGTAGAAGTGTCAAAAAGAGAGATAAAAGGTGTGTTAACCAAAACCGTGAATGCCACACGAACGGACATGGCGAAAAAGTTAGATGATGCACTCTGGGCTTGTAGAACTGCTTTCAAAACACAATTGGAATGTCACCATACAAGTTGGTGTTAGGTAAACCATGTCACTTGCCTGTGGAGTTAGAGCAAAGAGCTTGGTGGGCGCTGAAACAGCTGAATCTAGACATAGATGTTGCGGGAACAAGTAGAGTCATGGAGTTACATGAACTGGATGAGTTCCGCTATCTTGATTTTGAGAGCACAAGATTGTACAAAACGAGAATGAAGAGGTTACATGATAAGAACATTATTGAGCGGAATTTCAAACCCGGAGATATGGTATTGCTTTACAATTGAAGATTAAGGCTATTTCCGGGTAAACTAAAGTCACAATGGTCAGGGCCATTTTGTGTGGTTGAAGTGCTCTCTTCAGGTGTTGTGGAGATTGCCGCAGAGAAAGACTCTCACACATTTAGAGTCAATGGGCACAGACTGAAACATTATGTGGGTATGGATGAAGTAAAGGATGTGTCAGTGACCCATTTGACTGAGCCTCAGAGGTCGAGTGAAACTTAAATGCGCTTATCTGCGTCGTGTCGCGACGATAAATCAGGCGCTTTTTGGGAGGCAACCCATGCTTTTCTTTGTTTTGTTGTTGTACTTGATGTGTACAATACTAACCCAATTATTAGTGTACAGGGAAATATTGGTGCACATTGGGATAAGTCGGGGTCAAAAGCCAACTCCGGAAAGGTAAAAAGTTGAAGAAAAATAAATAAATTCGGAGTACCGCACCACGATCGCGGTCTGGGGCGCGGTCTTGGACGCGGTAAAAAGGTAATGTTCTGCCTCAGGACCGTGACTGCAGCATATGGCATGGTGAAAATGGTAGTTTCATAAAATATTAGCTCATCGGGCACAGTGTCACTCACAAGTAAAGCCTCTCGGGCTAGCCTCTCAGTCACTTGTGACTCTACTCTCATAAGTCAATACCCGCTGCGACGTGCAACCCGATCCATAATAGTAACCCGCTGCGGCGTGCAACCCGATCCATAATAGTCGACTGCGCTCACTGGGGGTGTACAGACTCTGGGAGGGGCTCCTATGAACCAAGCGCTATATCGCTGCGACGTGCAGCCCTATATATATATATATATATATATATATGTGTGTGTGTGTGTGTGTGTGTGTGTGTGTGTGTGTGTGTGTGTGCCACGACCCGAAATCCCACCGTCTGGAGCGTGATGACGTCTAATGTTGAACCCGCTAGAAAAGCCAATGTTTCGGTTAATATAACTTATTTCCTTATTGGTAGTCATTAAAAAGAAAAGCGATAAGCGAGAACAAGTTTAAATAAGAGTACGGAAACGATGAAATGAAACAACTTAAGTATTTGATATTACAAAATCCTTAGTAAAAACCCTAGAACTGGTATCACAAATCCACGGACTGTCTAAAAAAGCTAAAAAAAAAGTTTGAATGAACAATGCAATTGTCTCAGAAATACAAAGGAAAAGACAGAAAAGGAGATAAGATAGGAGGAGACGCCAAGGCCTGCGGACGCCTGCAGGACTATCTCAGTGTCGCCTGTGTACTGAAGGATACTCCCTCGATCAGTGTCCACCGGGTCCGGTACTGTAATTTGCACAACATAAAGAAGTGCCGGTGTAGCATCAGTACAACCGACCCCATGTACTGAGTAAGTGTCGAGTCTAACCTCGGCGAAGTAGTGACGAGGCTAGAACACGACAAACAACAAATACATGTGCAATTCAATAATGCGTAGCAGGAATAATAACACAAAGTAAACAATTAGGTACAAAACGGGGAAAAACATGCTTGGGAGAAAGGGATACAACTACCGAAATAATGGAACAAAACAACAACTGAAATATTTAAATACCAGCAAGAACTAACAGCTCTGAAATAATAAGTAAACAGAAACGGCACGACATGTTCCCTCGTGCTATAATATCACAAAACGCGGCACGAAATGTCCCCTCGTGCATAAACATCAGTAACACGACACAGAATGTCCCCTCGTGCATAAATAAACAACATCACGGCACGGAATGTCCCCTAGTGCATAAATAATCAACAACACGACACGGAATGTCCCCTCGTGCAGAAATAATCAACAACATGGCACAGAATGTCCCCTCGTGCATAAATAATCAACAACATGGCACAAAATGTCCCCTCGTGCATAAATAATCAACAACACGGCACGGAATGTCCCCTCGTGCATAAAAATTCAACAACACATCACGGAATGTCCCCTCGTGCATAAATATCATAAAACAACAATTGACAAGAAAATCAATAATAAGAAACCTTAAATACACAGGAATATTCAACAAGAGTAATACCGTCCCGGCAAGGGACACAACTATAACCAAACCTACACAGATATATAACTTACCAACATGTTCCTCAACCGAACCATTACTCAACAGTACTCACAACTGAGATTTTCCATCAAATGAATAACTACCAAATGATATCAAATCCATAAACACGGTAAACTTCAATGAAACACATAATTACTCATATACGACTCACGGACATGCTTGACCACAACATATAGGTACTCGTCACATCAGCTATACATTGAACATGGAATAAAGACTTAGCAAATAGGACTCAACACATATTCCCTCAAGCTAAGGTTAGGCCAAACACTTACCTCGACTCCAAGAATCCAAATCAAGTCTCTAGCACCGCTTTTCCTTTCGAACCCGACTCCAAATAAATCGTATCTAGACATAATTGACCCAATAACATCAATAAATGCTAAACAATTCAATTCCAATGCTTAATTATAGAATTCCCAACATTCTTCCTAAAAAATCAAATATCGACCCCGGTCCCGCTTGGTCAAAACATGAGGTTCAGACCAAAACCTGATCACCCATGAGCCCATGAGCCCGAATATATAATTTGTTTTTAAATCCGACCCCAAAACGAGGTCAAATTCCCAAATAATCAAAAAGCCCTAATTCTACCCAAATCCCTAATTTTTAACCTTAAATCCCATGTTTCTAGGCCTATAATCTGATAAATGTTGATGGAAATGGAAGAAAACGAGGTTAGGATTACATACCCAAGAGGTTATGGTGAGAGAGTTCTTCAAAATTCGCCCAAGGAGGTGTGGAGAAG
The DNA here is from genome assembly GCA_005239495.1 of Nicotiana undulata. Lineage (NCBI taxonomy): Eukaryota > Viridiplantae > Streptophyta > Magnoliopsida > Solanales > Solanaceae > Nicotiana > Nicotiana undulata. The sequence goes on along the minus strand of ML271667.1, from coordinate 91,307 downwards.
AAGAAGGTTGTGAAAAATGGCAAAATCCCGTATTGATTATGTTTTTTGGACATTTAAAATAGCTGGACGAATTTCTTCTCCGCGTTCGCGGGCCCCAGGCCGCGTTCACGGAGGATTGGTTACACATACCTATGCGTTCGCGGTTGTGGGGCCGCGTTCGCACAGGGTAAAAGGTAACCAACCCCCAGATCCCCTCTTATGTTGTGCGTTCGCGACCTACATGGTGCGTTCACATAGCTACCTCAGTCCTACCCTCCGTGTTTGCACCCACCTGGGTGCGTTCACATAGTGTATAGTTTACCCAGACCCCCAGAGCCCACACTACCCTGTGCGTTAGCATAGAGCAATTACCTAGACACCAGCAACATCAATTAATCACCAGATTTTTACCAAGTTTTGCACTTCGACACTTGCCCGAAACTCACCCGAGCCCTCGGGGCTCAAAACCAATTATGCACACAATCGCAAAAACATCCTACGGACTTATTCGTGTAATCAAATCACCAAAATAACATCATAAACATCGAATTAAACCTCAAAATCAATGAAATATTTCAAAACTTCCAAAACTTCTAAATTTAGCATTTAAGGTCCAAATCACGTCAAACGAAGTCCGTTTATTACCAAACTTCACAGATAACACATACAAATCATATTCAACCTGTTCCGGGCTCCGAAACCATAATACGGTCCCGATATCGCATGTTTCACATAGAATTTCATTTTTAAAAACTTTTATATTTTTCAGAAAACAATTTTTGTAAAAATTCATTTCTCGGACTTGGGACCTCGGAATTCGATTCCGGGCATACGTCCAAGTCCCATATTTTTCCTATGGACCCTCCGGGACCGTCAAATCACAGGTCCGATTTCGTTTACCAAAAATATTGACCAAAGTCAACTTTATTCAAATTTCAACACAGAAATAAGATTTTTATCAGTTTTTCACATAACGGCTTCCCGGCTACACGCCCAGGTTGCGCATGCAAATCGAGGTGGGAATAATGAGGTTTTCATGACCTCACAACACGGATTTAGCTAAAATTACACGGGAGGACCTTTTGGGTCATCACAATCTCCATCTCTAAAACAAACGTTCGTCCTCGAACGGACATAAAAATATACCTAGATCGGGGAAAAGATGGGGATATCGGCTCCGCATATCAGACTCAGACTCCCAGGTAGCTTCCTCCACAGGCTGACCTCTCCACTGAATACGAACCGAAGGATAAGTCTTCGATCTCAACTGACGAACCTGCTGAGCTAATATGGCTACCGGCTCCTCCTCATAAGTCAAATCTTTGTCCAACTAGACACTGTTGAAGTCTAGTACATGATATGGATCGGCAACATACTTTCGAAGCATAGATACATGAAACACCGGATGCACGACTGATAAACTCGGTGGTAAAGCAAGTCTATAGGCCACATGTCCTACCTTCTCAAGAATCTCAAAGGGACCAATGTACCTAGGGCTCAACCTGCCCTTCTTCTCGAACCTCATCACGCCCTTCATGAGCGACCCCCGAAGCAATACCCAGTCTCCTATCATAAATGCCAAATCACGAACTATGCGGTCTACATAACTCTTCTGCATTGACTGAGCTGTACGAAGTCTATCCTGGATGATCTTCACCTTGTCCAAGGCATCCTGGACTAACTCTGAACCCAACAACCTAGCCTCTCCCGGCTCGAACCATCTGACTGGCGACCGACACCGCCTACCATATAACGCCTCATAAGGAGCCATCTGAATGCTCGACTGGTAGCTGTTGTTGTAGGAAAACTCAGCTAAAGGCAAAAATTGGTCCCATGAACCTCCAAAGTCAATGACACATGCTCGCAACATATCCTCCAAGATCTGAATGGTACGCTCAGACTGTTCGTCCGTCTAAGGATGAAACGATGTGCTCAACTCAACCCGTGTGCCCAACTCACGCTGAAATACTCTCCAAAAATGGGAGGTAAACTGAGTACCTCGGTCAGAAATAATGGACACGGGCACACCATGCAAATGAACAATCTCCCTGATGTAGATCTTTGCCAACTGCTCCGAAGAATACGAAACTGATATAGGGATGAAGTATGCTGACTTGGTCAGCCTATCCAAAATGACCCACACCGCATCAAACATCCTCTGAGTCCGTGGGAGCCCAACTACGAAATCCATGGTAACACGCTCCCACTTCCACTCGGGAAGCTCAATCTGCTGCATCAAACCACACGGTCTCTGGTGCTCGTACTTAACCTGCTGACAGTTCAAGCACCGAGTTACATATGCCACAATGTCCTTCTTCATCCTCCGCCACCAATAATGCTGCCGCAAATCCTGGTACATTTTCGCGGCGCCCGGATGAATGGAATACTGAGAACTATGGGCCTCCTGCAAGATCAACTCACGAATACCGTCAACATCAGGCACACAAATACGGCCCTGCATACTCAAGACTCCATCATCATCCACTGTAACCTTCTTGGCACCTCCGTGCCGGACCATATCTCTAAGAACACATAAATGACGATCATCATACTGCCGGTCTCGAATACGATCAAACAATGAAGAACGGGCCACAGTATAAGCTAAAACACTGCTAGTTTCTGAAACATCCAATCCCATGAATCAATTGGCCAAGGCATGAACATCTAAAGCAAGCGGTCTCTCCCCGACCGGTATATAGGCAAGACTACCCATGCTGGCTGACATCCGTTTCAAAGCATCGGCCACCACATTGGCCTTTCCCGAATGATATAGAATGGTAATGTCATAATCCTTCAACAGCTCTAACCATCTCCTATGCCTCATATTCAACTCTTTCTGCTTGAACAGATACTGCAAACCTTTATAGTCCGTGAACACCTCACATGACACACCATACAAATAATGCCTCCAAATATTCAACGCATGAACAATGGCTGCTAACTCCAAATCGTAAACTAGATAGTTCTTCTCATGAATCTTCAACTGACGTGAAGCATAAGCTATAACATTTCCATCCTGCATCAACACTGCACCAAGTCCAACCCATGAAGCATCACAATACACGGTATATGGACCTGAACTCGTGGGCAAAACTAACACCGGTGCCGTGGTCAAGGCTGTCTTGAGCTTATAAAAGATCGCCTCACACTCATCATACCACCTAAACTGGGCACTCTTTTGAGTCAATCTGGTAATTGGGGCTGCAATAGATGAAAAACGCTCCACAAACCGGTGATAATAACCTGCTAAGCCCGAAAAACTCCGAATCTCTGTAGCTGAGGTGGGTCAAGGACAATCTCTGACTGGTGAAATCTTCTTAGGATCTACCTGGATACCCTCTGCCGACACCACATGACCCAAAAATGCTACCGAACTCAACCATAACTCACACTTGGAAAATTTGGCATACAACTGACTATCCTTCAGAGTCTGGAGGACGACTCGAAGGTGCTGCTCATGCTCCTCTCCGCTACGGGAGTATATCAATATATCATCAATGAAAAAAATAACAAACGAGTCCAAATAAGGCCTGAACACTCGGTTCATCAAATCCATAAAAGCAGTTGGGGCATTCGTCAACCCAAATGACATCACCAAGAACTCATAATGCCCATACCGAGTGAGAAAGGCCGTCTTAGGGACATCAGACGCCCTAATCCTCAACTGATGGTATCCAGATCTCAAGTCAATCTTGGAAAACACTGTAGCACCCTGAAGCTGGTCGAATAAATCATCAATCCTCGGCAATGGATACTTATTCTTGATAGTAACCTTGTTCAATTACCGGTAGTCAATACACATCCTCATTGAGCCATCTTTCTTCTTAACAAACAACACTGAGGCACCCCAAGGAGAAACACTAGGCCTAATAAAGCATTTATCTAGCAAATCATGTATCTACTCTTTCAACTCCTTCAGCTCTGGCGGGGCCATACGATATGACAGAATAGAAATGGGCTGCGTGCCCGGAGCCAACTCAATGCAAAAGTCAATATCCCTGTCGGGTGGCATGCCCGGCAGGTCAACAGGGAATACCTCTGGAAACTCACAAACCACGGGCACAGACTCCATAGAAGGAACTCGGCACTAGAATCACGAACATAGGCCAAACAACCCTTCTCGACCATGTACCGAGCCTTCATATATGAAATAACTCTACCAGAAGAATGACTAGGAGTCCCTCTCCACTACAATCGAGGTACTCTTGGTAAGGCCAAGGTCACAGTCTTGGCATGACAGTCCAGAATAGCATGGTAGGGAGATAACCAATCCATCCCCAAGATGACATCGAAATCAACCATATCAAGAAGCAAGAGATCTACACGAGTCTCCAGACCACCAATGACACTAAGCATGAACGGTAGACTCGATATACCACAATAGAATCACCCACCGGTATAAATCCATATACATGAGTACTCAGGGAATCACATGGCATAATCATATAAGGAGAAAAATATGAAGACACATAGAAGAATGTAGACCCCGGATCAAATAAAACCGAAGCATCTCTACTGCAAACTAAAACCATGCCTATAATAACTGCATCGGAGGCCTCAGCCTCAGGCCTGGCAGGAATAACATAGCATTGGGGCGGAGTCCCTCCAACCTGAACATCTCTGGGTCGACCTACTACAGGCTGACCCCTACCTCTCATAGTTTATCCTCCACCTCTAACTGTCTGGCCTCCACCTCTAGCACCTCGACCTCCACCCCTAGCTGGCTGGGGGGCGGGGGTGCACCTGGTGCGGGAATCATGGCACGGGATCCCTGATACTGAGAACCACTAGAAGCTCGGGGGTAAAACCTGAAAATGTACCCCATACCACCGCAAGTGAAGCAAGACCTCGGCTACTGAGACTGCTGGCCCTTAAACTGTCCTTATCGACCAGAATAACCACCTTGGAAGCTCTGAAGCGGCGATGCACTGATATGAGCTGCTGGTGCACTGCGGGATACCTGAAGTGCCGACTAGAATGGCCTAGGAGGATGACCTCTGCCAAAGGAATCTCTGCCTCCAGACGAGGCACCACTAAATCGAACGAAATGACGAGGTCTCTTGTCAGACCCCTGACCACTGCCCTGTGATAAGACCATCTCAATACGCCTGGCCACATTGGCCGCCTCCTGGAATGAAATATCAGTACCTGTCTCTCTGGCCATATGGAGTCTAATAGGTTGAGCTAGCCCCTCAATAAACCTCCTCACTCTCTTTCCATTGGTGGGGAGTATCATGATAGCATGCCAGGCCAAAGTGATAAACCGAGTCTCATACTGGGTGACAGTCATAGAGCCCTGCTGGAGACACTCAAACTGCCTCCGAAGATCCTCCCTCTGAGTGACTGGTAGGAACTTCTCCAAGAACAACTCGGAGAACTAAGACCTAGATAACGGCGAAGATCCAACTGGCCTGGTCAAGCAATAATCCCTCCACCAAGTCTTGGCTGCACCAGAAAGACGGAATGTAGCAAAATCAACCCCATTGGTCTCTACGATCCCCATGTTCCGAAAAACCTCATGGCAACTGTCTAAGAAATCCCGGGGGTCCTCTGATGGTGCACCAATAAAAATAGTAGGAAATAACTTAGTGAACCGATTCTCCACAAAGCATCGGCATACATAACTTCCCCCTCAACTGTCTGTGCCACAATACCCAACTGAGCTGCTCCAATTGTCTGAAGTGCTGGAGTCTGGAACTGAGTAGCTAACTGCTATAGTATGCGGGTAGCAGGAGTCTGGGCCCCTCCCCTAGTAGCCTGAGAGACGGCTGGTGCTGTAGGAAGTAGACTGGCCTGATCCACGCTCTCCATAAGGTCCACTAAGCGGACCAGAGCGTCCTGAAGTACCGGGGTGGTAATGAACCCCTCTGGGACCTGAGCTGGTCCAACCAGAACCGTCTGAGCAGGAACCTCATCGGCAAAGTCTACCTGTGGGTCCTCTACTGGGGTTGTTGCTCTAGGCTGAGCCCTACCCCTGCCTCGGCCTCTAGCACAGCCTCGGCCTCGCCTCGCCCCCTCGTAGGAGATGCAACTGGAGGATCGGGCTACTGATCGGTAGATGAGGAAGCACGCATTCTCGCCATCTGCGAGAGAGTAGAATAGAAACTCAGTTAGCATTTAGAACTCAATTGCACGAGAGAGAAGAAAATATATGAAGTTATTCCTAACTTTGCAGCCTCTGGGGGATAAGTACAGACGTCTCCGTACCGATCCCTCAAACTCTACCAAGTTTGTCCGTGAATTGTGAGACCTAGGCAACCTAGAGCTCTGATACCAACTTGTCACGACCCAAAATCCCACCGTCGGGACCGTGATGGCGTCTAACGTTGAACCTGCTAGACAAGCCAACGTTCCGGTTAATATAACTTATTTCCTTATTATTAGGCATTTAAAAGAAAAGCGATAAGCGAGAACAAGATTAAATAAGAGTACAGAAGCTATGAAATGCAACAACTTAAGTATTTGATATTACAAAATCCTTTGTAAAACCCCCAGAACTAGTATCACAAATCCACGAACTGTCTAAGAATGCTAAAATCAAAGTGTGAATGAATAATGCAACTGTCTCAGAAATACAAAGGAAAAGACAGAAAAGGAGATAAGATAGGAGGAGACGCCAAGGCATGCGGACGCCTGCAGGACTACCTCAGTGTCGCCTGTGGACTGAAGAATACTCCGTCGATCAGTGTCCACCGGGTCCGGTACCGTAATATGCACAACATAAAAAAGTACAGGTGTAGCATCAGTACAACCGACCCCATGTACTGAGTAAGTGCCGAGCCTAACCTCGACGAAGTAGTGACGGGGCTAGGACACGACAAACAACAAATACATGTACAGTTCAATAATGTATAGCAAGAATAATAACAAGAAGTAAACAATTAGGTACAAAACGGGGAAAAACATGATGGGAGAAAGGTATAACAACTACTGAAATAACGAAACAAGACAACAATTGAAATAATTAAATAGTAGCAAGAACTAACAACTCTGAAACAATAAGTAAAAAGAAACGACACAGCATGTCCCCTCGTGCTATAATATCACAAAACGCGGCACAGAATGTCCCCTCGTGCATAAACATCAGTAACATGGCACAAAATGTCCCCTCGTGCATAAATAAACAACATCACGGCACGGAATGTCCCCTCGTGCATAAATAATCAACAACACGACACAGAATGTCCCTCGTGCAGAAATAATCAACAACACGGCACAGAATGTCCCCTCATGCATAAATAATCAACAACACGGCACAAAATGTCCCCTCGTGCATAAATAATCAACAACACGACACTGAATGTCCCCTCGTGCATAAATATCATAAAACAACAATTGACAGGAAAATCAATAATAAGAAACCTTAAATACACAAGAATATTCAACAAGAGTAATACTGTCCCCGCAAGGGACACAACTATAACCAAACCTACACATATATATAACTTACCAACACGTTCCTCAACCGAACCATTACTCAACAGTACTCACAATTGAGATTTTCCATCAAATGAATAACTACCAAATGATATCAAATCCATAAACACGGTACACTTCAATGAAATCACATAATTACTCATATACGACTCACGGGCATGCTTGACCACAACATATTGTAACGACCCAAATTCCCAACCTTAGGGATCGTGATGGTGCCTAACACCATACTTGCTAGGCAATCCAATGTTAGAAATCGATTAACTAATTTCCTTAATTAATTGCTTAAGCATAAGTAAATAAATTCAAGATAAACTTAATTAAAATAATTCCCAACGACATTAAAACAAAATAAAAATAATAACCAATTAAATAAAACAAACCACGAACCAATTATATAAATAACTCTAAACCTACCCAGGATCTGGTGTCACAATCCACGAACTACTAAAGAATACTACAAATAATGGCTGAAAGAAATAGTGTAACTGTTCTGAATATAATAAAACAGTGTAAATAATAATAGGAGAAGACTCTCAGAATCTGCGAAAGCCGGCAGATGTACCTCGTGTCTCCAAATGAATAGGTGGTCATCCTGAAAACCTCTACTGCTGACTAGTACCTGGATCTGTGCAAAAGAGCACATAGTGTAGTATCAGTACAATCAACCCCATGTACTAAGTAAGTGCCGAGCCTAACCTCGGCGAAGTAGTGACGAGGCTAAGTCGGGCTTCAACAATATAATCGATGACAACAATAAATAATAAAGCCAGAAAGAAATCTAAAAAAATAGATAAATAAGGGCTGCAACAAAATAAAATAACTCAGCTATAACTAATTCTCAAATAACTCTTCAAAGTTCCAGACTTTAACTTTGAATAAAAATAGTACTGAAATATTTTAAAAGTATTAAAATAGACATTTTAACTTTTCAAAACTTTTATTTTCTTTTTCCTTAAAAATCAGTAAAATATAAATGTCCTCCCTTATCGCTCCTTGTTACGGCGTGCAACCCGCTCCCACCTGTCCTCCCTTATTTCTCCTCCCTAAAATATCACCCTTATTCTCCTGTTGCGGCGTGCAACCCGATCCCACATGTCCATCCTTATCACTCCTTGTTGCGGCGTGCAACCCGCTCCCACCAGACATATCATATCAATTTATTCAAAATTTCACAATGCAGGTCAAACCTTTCACAATTCTTTTGTCTCAACAATTATAAATAATAAACTGCATTTTTCTCATAACGTCATCAATAACCTCTCAACCATGAAACCAACAGGAACATCAAAATATATACCTTTATTTCGTAAAAACAATACCAAACCTCTCAACCATATTCATATCACAAGAAAACCAGTTCAAACAACCAATACTCTTTCCAAATAGTCACAGCATTAACTAACAACAATTCAACAAGGCCAAATAGTCATAGAAACAATAATGAACATATAACAGTTAAGACAATGATCAAATAGGTGGGGAATAGGAAAGAGGATCATGTTTAACAACCAATTTGGGTGGTGCATAGATACTCATCACCACACCTATACACCACGCCCATGCATTTCACATAACAAACAAGTGGGGAGTCCTATTCCCTCAAGCCAAAGTTAGACCAAACACTTACCTCAATTTCGTAGGCCACTCACTGCTCAATTATTGCTTTTCCTTTTGAATTCACCTTTAACTTGCTCGAATCTAATCAAAATTAACTTAATATCATTAACTAATGCTAAAGGAACTAACTTTATTGAAAAATATAATTTTTCCTAAGTTTTCTATAAAAAAAAAGTGAAAACCCGACCCCAGGCCTGCTTGGTCTAAACTCGGGGTTCGGACCAAATTACGTTTAGCCATTCACCCACGAATCCAAATATGCTATTAGTTTTGAAATCCGACCTTAATTTGATATAAAAATTCAATTTTTACAAAACTCCCTAATTCTACCCAAATCCTAAATTTTTACCATGAAAATTCTTTGTTTTTGATTTAAAAATGATGCAAAATAGTAAGGAATTGAAAGAACAAGGTTTGAAATTGCTTACCTATGAATTGGGGATGAAGATTATTGAAAAAAACTCGTTTTTAGGGCTGGAGCCTCGAAAAATTGGAGAAGAAAGGGTTCTGCACGGTTTTAATTCGATAGTTATATTAGCTGGGCTGGGTAACTGTGCGATCGCGGGTAATTATATGCTATCGCACAGGGTAAGGGGGCTAGGTCAGTGCGATCGCGGGGAGGGGGTGTGCGTTCGCACATGGTAGGGGGTGTTGCACAATGCGGTCGCGTAGAACATTATGCGATCGCACAACTTACCTGGACAGTGTTTCGCGATCGCACACCAGGAGCTGCATTCGCACAACACAAAGCTTGGAACCCCTGAAGACTACACTATGTGATCGCGGTTATACCTAGGCGATCGCATAGTACAAAAACCTAGACACCAGATACTGAAAAACCATCAGTTCTTTTAAAGTGAAAAACACCATGTGGCCTATCCGAAACTCACCCGAGCCCTCGGGGCTCTAAACAAATCATGTACGCAAGTCTAAAAATATCATACGGACCTGCTCGTGCGATAAAATCATGAAAATAACATGTAAATCGAATTAAACTCATCATTTTCAACAAAAACTCTTAAAGTCCATAATTTCTCAACCGGATGTTCGAATCACGTCAAACGAATTCCGGTTTACACCAAATTTCACAGTTAACCTTTAAATATCATAACAAAGCTGTACCGGGATCCGGAACCAAAATACAGACCCGATACCAATAATTTTTAGCATTATTTCTTTTCTTTAATTCTCAAACATTTCAGCAAAACAATTTCTTTCAAAAATTGATTTCTAAGGCTTGGGACCTCGGAATTCATTTTCGAGAATATGCCCGAGTCCCATATTTTACTGCGGACCGCCCGGGATCGTCGGAACACGGATCCGGGTCCGTTTACTAAAAATGTTGACCAAAGTCAACTTTTGTCAAATTTAAATTCTAAAAATTACTATTTCTCATATTTTCACATAAAAGCTTTTCGGTTTCACGCCCGGATTGTGCACGCAAATCGAGGTATTTAATTTTAGTCTTTGTAAGGTTATTAAGCATGGAACGGAGTATAATTTTATAAAGTGACCCCTTGGGTCATCACACATATAGGTACTCGTCACCTCACCTATACATTGGACATGGAATAAACACGTAGCAAATAGGACTCAACACATATTCCCTCAAGTTAAGGTTAGGCCAAACACTTACCTCGACTCCAAGAATCCAAATCAAGCCTCTAGCACCCCTTTTTCTTTCGAACCTGACTCCAAATCAATCGTATCTAGACATAATTGACCCAATAACATCAATAAATTCTAAACAATTCAATTCCAATGCTTAATTATAGAATTCCCAACATTCTTCCTGAAAATCCAAAAATCGACCCCAGTCCCGTTTGGTAAAAACACGAGGTTCAGACCAAAACCCGATCACCCATTCACCCACGAGCCCGAATATATAATTTGTTTTGAAATCCGACCCCCAAAACGAGGTCAAATTCCCAAATAATCAAAAAGCCCTAATTCTACCCAAATCCCTAATTTTCTACCTTAAATCCCATGTTTTTAGGCCTATAATCTAATAAATGTTGATGGAAATGAAAGAAAACGAGGTTAGGATTACATACCCAAGAGGTTATGGTGAGAGAGTTCTTCAAAATTCGCCCAAGGAGGTGTGGAGAAAAAGAAGGTTGTGAAAAATGGCAAAATCCCGTATTGATTCTGTTTTTTGGACATTTAAAATAGCTGGACGAATTTCTTCTCCGCGTTCGCGGGCCCCAGGCCGCGTTCGCGGAGGGTTGGTTACATAGACCTATGCGTTCGCGATATTGGGGCCGCGTTCGCACAGGGTAAAAGGTACCCAGCCCCCAGATCCCCTCTTATGCTGTGCGTTCGCGACGTACATGGTGCGTTCGCATAGCTACCTCAGTCCTACCCTCCGCGTTCGCACCCACCTGGGTGCGTTCGCATAGTGTATAGTTTACCCAGACCCCCTGACCCCACACTACCCTGTGCGTTCACATAGGGAAATTACATGGACACTAGCAACAACAATTAAACACCGGATTTTTATCAAGTTTCACTTACCCGAGCCATCGGGGCTCAAAATCAATTATGCACACAACTTCAAAAACATCCTGCGGACTTATTCGTGTAATCAAATCACCAAAATAGCATCATAAACATCGAATTAAACCTCAAAATTAATGAAATATTTCAAAACTTCCAAAACTTCTAAATTTAGCATTTAAGGTCCGAATCACGTCAAACGAAGTCCGTTTATTACCAAACTTCACAGATAACACATATAAATCATATTGAACCTGTTCCGGGCTCCGAAACGATAATACGGTCCCGATATCGTAGGTTTCACATAGAATTTCATTTTAAAAAACCTTTATATTTTTCAGAAAATAATTTTCTTTAAAAATTCATTTCTTGGACTTGGGACCTCGGAATTCGATTCCGGGCATACGTCCAAGTCCCATATTTTCCTACAGAGCCTCCGGGACCGCCAAATTACGGGTCCGGGTCCGTTTACAAAAAATATTGACCAAAGTCAACTTTATTCAAATTTCCACACAAAAATAACTTTTTCATCAGTTTTTCACATAACGGCTTCCCGACTACACGCCCGGGCTATGCACGCAAATCGAGGTGGGACATAAGGAGGTTCTCATGACCTCGAAACACGAATTTAGCTGAACTTACACGGGAGGACCTTTTGGGTCGGCGTGCAGCCCGATCCATATAATATCTGTTGCGGCGTGCACCCCGATCCATATATTATCTGCTACGGCATGAAGTCCGATCCATAACTATCCTCACAAACTCAACTCTCGGCCTCGCTCATTCATCCTCACAAGTCACTCGGGCCACTCATCTCAACTCACGGGACTCATCCCAAAGTACCTCTCAGTGTTCTAAAATAGTGATAACAACAACATGTATTAAAGCATGACTGAGTTCATGAATTTTATATAAAAATAGTGTGAGAATAGTGGAAGAATACCCCTGAGGGTCTAACAGATCTGCACAAGGCCCCAAACATGGCATACAACCCATAATATAAAACTAACCTCTATAATACGGGATATCATATGATTTTAAATCAAACACGCGGCTTAGTAGTCGCTACGGGACGGACCAAGTCACAATACCTATCGGTGTATGCCCACACGCTCGTCACCTCATTTTTATCAAAAAAATAGGAATTACCGGGGTTTCATACCCTCAGGTCTAGAGTTACAACCATTACTTACCTCAAACCGGCCCGAAAACTACTCCGCGTTGCTCTTTCCCATCGAATCGGCTCCCAAATGCTCCGAATCTATTCAAAACCAGATTAATAACATCAAAAAATGCTAGGGAGAAGAAACCCATTCGAAAATTATCAAAATTAGGCACAAATCCAGAAATTGGCCAAACTCGACCCCCGGGCCCACGTCTTGAAATTTGATAAAATTTACACCACAGGAATCCTCATGCTCCCACGAGTCTATACATACCGAGAACATCAAAATCAGACCACAATTGCCCCTTCAATCCCTTAATTAAAGTATCAAGTTTCCAAGCCCTAACCTTCAATTTAATCACTGATTTTCCCATAGATTTCACCCTAAATCAGTCCAAAAAATCACATAGAAACGAGTTTTAGGTTCAATATCTTACAGCCACGAAGAACCCTCAAATTCCTCTTCAAAAATCCTTCAAAAAGCTTCAAACCCGAGGAAGAATGGTGGAAGAATGACCCAAAAATCGCTAAGGGTCCTATTTATTTGATCTGCCCAACGTTGACCTGCATCTGCAGTCCCAGGTGCGCACCTGCGGACCTGCACCTGGGGTCCTAGGTGCGCACCTGCGCGTTTCACTTAAGGAACCAAAACTCGCACCTGCGGCTGACTATCCGCACCTGCGGCTTTGCTAGTGCGGTAAAATCCTCGCACCTGCGGATCTCCTCCTGCCTGCCAAAATCTGCACCTGCGGCTACCCTTCCACAGGTGCGGCCACACCAGAAGCCTGGCACCAACAGCTTCTTCAGCTGCATTTTCCAACTTTAATCTTTCTGATGACTATCTGAAATCAACCCGAGCCCCTCGGGACCCCAACCAAAAATACAAACAAGTCATAAATGATCATCCAGACCTAGTCGAACGCTCGGAACACCCAAAATAACATCGAAACTCCAATCCAACCCATGATTCAAGCCTAAGATTCCTAAAACTTCCGATAATCACCAATGATGCCGAAACTAACCAAAACACGTCTGAATGACCTGAAAGTTTGCACACACATCTGAAATGACACTACGGACCTGCTCCCACTTCCGAAATTCCATTTCGACCCCGATATCTAATTTTCCATTGCCTACCAAAAGTCTCCAAAAAACTCAATTTCTCAATTCAAGCCTAATTCTACCCCGGGCATCAAACCCACATTCTGAACACACCCCTAAGCCCCAAATCACCTAACGAAGCTATACGAGCCATGAAATCAATATTTCGAGGTCGTTTACCTATAAGTCAACTCACGGTTGACTTTTCGAACTATTAAGCTCATTTAAGAGACTAAGTGCCTCAATTCTCACCACGACCACTCCAAACCTGAACCAACATATCATAATTAGGTTAAATAACATATGAAAAAGCTTAAACATGGAACGACCGACTGGGTCGTTACATTCTCCCCCACTTAAACATATGTTCGTCCTCGAACGTGCCTAGAGTTGTTCCTGTCACGACCCAAATTTCAGAGTCGTAATGGCGCCTGTCGTGGAACCAGGCCATCCACCTAACTATAACGGTTCTAGGTTTGGTTGTTGGAGAAAATGCTCATTTTTAATAAATGCAAATCAATAATAGTGGAAAATTCATAATTTGGAAACAATTTAAGGAAGGAAACAAAATTCAAATACTACAGCCTCGGATCCGGTGTCATGCAGTCATGAGCTACTAATACATAAAAAAAACCCAAAAGAAATGACCAACTTAGTCTGAAAGTAAATACGACAGGTAGAAAAGAAAGAGATGACGAGATCACGGTCGCCAGCTGCTACCTCGTCAACTCTGATGAAACTGTTGCGACTCACTGACCAGAGCTGAGAGGTAGTAACGAGGTGCAGGGTATAACGTGAGTACACCAACTCAATAAGTAACGAAAACAACCTATGGGCTGAGAGGTAGTGACGGACTAAACCTCCGGTAAATTGAACAACAACATATAGTTTGAACATGATAGCAATATAGTAGGAAGTAAGCGAAATGCACCGAGTTATGTCTGTAAACTTGCATAAGTTCGTGAAAAATCAGAAATGCTATGTATACAGTATCCAACTCTCATAAGGAAGTCCACTCAGTGCTCGAATTGTCCATACAGGCCCAGAGAAAATCCATCCCAGAATATGGATACATACAGTGACATAGTCACTCAGTACTGAGGAAATAGGCCAATCCAGCCCCACGGAGAAGATCCATCTCCGGAACAAGACACCACGGAGAAGATCCATCTCCGGAACATATCACTCGGACAAGATCCATGTCCAGGAAAGATCCATCCCTCAATATCTGTGCGCTCACTGGGGGTGTAAAGACTCCAGAGGGGATCCTATAAGCCCAAGCGCTATATCAAACCAATGAAGGTATGATTCAAGGATCGCTGCGGTGTGCAGTCCGATCTCATAACTGTCTCAAATCCGGCTCTAGGCCTCACTCAGTCAATACTTTCAAGTCTCACTCACAATGCTCTCAAATATGTATAATTTAGCCCAAACAACCTCACCCGATGCATAACAACTTCCTACCACACGCGCCTCAGAAACTCTACGCGATCGCGGACTCCCTCACGCGATCGCACTGAATAACCTTCTCAGCCCACGCGATCGCGACCCATCTACTACGATCACGAAGAACAAACTTCGACCCCCACATTGCTAAGCCTACGCGATCGCAGGACTACTTATGCGATCACGGAAGAGAAAACCAGATGAAAAAAAACACCAGAAAATCTGCCAAGTCTTTAAGCCAAACGTTGGTCTGTTGACCACCCGAAACACATCCAAGGCCCTCAGGACCTCAACCAAACATACCAATACGTCCTAAATGATCATTCAAACTCAGTAGAGCCTTCGAGACACCAAAAACAACATCAAAAATCCAAAACTTATCGAATTCAAGCCTATGAACATTGAAACTTCTAAATTCCACCAACGATCCCGAAACTATCCAAAACTACTCCGATTGACCTAAGAAATTGTAGACACATCCAAAGTGACATTACGAACCTGTTTCAACTGAAGGAATTCCATTCCGACTCCGATAGCCTATTTTCCATTGCCGACCGGAAATCGCCAAAACTAACTTTCGCCAATTCAAGCCTAATTCTACACCGGATATCACAAAAACATTCCGAACACACTCCTAAGTCCCAAATCACCTAACGAAGTTATCCGAGCCATACCGCATTCCGAGGTCATTTACCAATAAGTCAACTCCGAGTTGACTTTTCCAACTCTAAGGCTACTTTTAGAGACTAAGTGTCTCAATTCCTTCTATAACCACTCCGAATCCAAACCAACTGACTCCAACATCTCATGAATAGTCTAACCAAGATACAACAAGGCAGAAACAAAGAAAATAATGCACGTTCTACGTAACGACCGACCGGGTCGTTACATTCTCCCCCTCTTAAACAAAAGTTCGTCCTCGAACGGGTCTAGAAACATACCTGAAGTCTCAAACATGTGAGGATAACTGCTCTGCATCTCCCGCTCGGTCTCCTAAGTGGCCTCCTCCACTGGCTGACCTCTCCACTGCACCTTCACTGAAGCTATCTCCTTTGATCTTAACTTCCTGACCTCGCGAGCCAAAATAGCCATATGCTCCAGTTCATAAGACATATCACCCTCGAGCTGAATTGTACTGAAGTCTAAGACATGAGACAGGTCAACAATATACTTTCGGAGCATCGACACATGGAATACCGGATGAACGCTAGACAAGCTGGGTGGCAAGGCAAGTCTATAAGCCACCTCTCCAACCTTCTGAAGTACCTCAAAAGGACCAATGAACCGGGTACTAAGCTTTCCCCTCTTCCCAAACCTCAAAACACCCTTCATGGGTGACACCTTCGGCAAAACCTTATCACTCTCCATGAAAGATACATCCTGAACCTTCCGGTCCGCATAGCTCTTCTGCCTAGACTGAGCCGTGCGAAGTCGCTCCTGGATCAACTTCACTCTCTCCAATGCATCCTGAACCAAATCCGTGCCCAACAACCTAGCCTCACCGGGATCAAACCAACCAACTAGAGATTTACACCTCCTACTATATAAAGCCTCATATGGCGCCATTTGAATACTAGACTGGTAGCTGTCATTATATGCAAACTCTACTAGAGGCAGAAACTGCTCCCACGAGCCACCAAAATCAATCACACAGGCACACACACATGTCCTCCAAGATCTGAATAGTCCGCTCTGACTGCCCGTTAGTCTGAGGATGAAATGTTGTGCTCAGCTCTACCTGCGTACCCATACCTCTCTGCATAGCCCTCCAAAACTGAGATGTGAATTGAGTACCCCTGTCAGAAATGATAGAAATTGGGACCCCATGCAATCGGAAAATATCCCTGATGTAAATACCAGCTAGCCTCTTCGAAGTATAAGTAGTACTGACAGGAATGAAGTGCGCCGACTTGGTCAGTCGATCCACAATGGCCCAAATAACATCAAATCCCTTCGGAGTCCGTGGAAGCCCAACTACAAAGTCCATGGTGATCCGCTCCCACTTCCGCTCCGGAATAACCATCTCCTAAAGCAATCCACCTGGTCTCTGGTGCTCATACTTGACTTGCTGGAAGTTGAGACACCGTGCTACATACTCAACAATATTCCTCTTCATCCGCCTCCACCAATACTGCTGCCTCAAATCATGATACATCTTTGCGGCACCCGGATGAATGGAGTACCGCGAGCTATGGGCCTCTGCTAATATCATCTCTCTAAGGCCATCTACATCGGGCACAAAAATACGGACCTACATCCTCATAACCCCGTCATCACCAATAGTCACATCCCTGGCATCACCTCGACGAACCCTGTCCTGAAGAAACAACAAGTGCCGGTCATCATACTGGCGTGCTCTAATCTGATCATATAGAGAAGACGGGGAAGCTATGCTAGCTACTACCCGTGGAGGCTATGACAAATCTAATATCACAAGATGCCCTGCTAGGGCCTGAACATCACGTGTCAGGGGTCGCTCTGCTGCTGAAAGATAGTCCAAACTCCCCAAACTCCCTGCTCGGCGACTCAAGGCATCGACCACTACATTGGCCTTCCCCGGATGATATAGAATAGTGAGGTCATAATCCTTAAGAAGCTCCAACCATCTTCTCTGACGTAGATTCAAATCCTTCTGCTTCAGCAAATACCGCAAACTGCGATGGTCAGTAAAAATCTCACACTGAACCCCATATAAATAATGACGCCAAATCTTCAAAGCATGAACAATAGCAACTAGCTCAAGATCGTGCACTGGATAATTCTTCTCGTGCACCTTCAACTGTCTGGATGCGTAGGCAATCACCCTACCGTCCTGCATCAAAATCGCTCCTAAGCCCACCCTAGAAGCATCATAATAGACTGTGTAAGAACCCGAACCAGTAGGAAAAACTAATACCGGAGTTGTGGTCAAAGCTGACTTGAGCTTCTGAAAGCTCTCCTCACACTCATTGGACCATATGAATGGAGCACCCTTCTGGGTCAATCTGGTCAGTGGTGAAGCAATAGAGGAGAATCCCTTCACAAAGCGATGGTAATAACCCGCCAACCCAAGGAAACTCCTAATCTCTGTAGCTGAGGACGGTCTGGGCCAACTCTGCACCGCCTCTATCTTCTTCGGGTCCACCTGAATACCCTCACTAGACACCACGTGACCCAAGAAAGATACCGAACCAAGCCAAAACTCACACTTGGAGAAATTTGCATACAACTTCTCCTCTCTCAACCTCTACAACACAACCCTCAAGTGCTGAGCGTGCTCCTCCTGGCTACGAGAATACACCAGGATGTCATCAATGAACACAATGACGAATGAATCAAGGTAAGGCTGAAACACGTTGTTCATCAAATGCATGAACGCGGCTGGGGCATTGGTCATCCCAAATGACATAACCAAAAACTCGTAGTGACCGTATCTGGTCCTGAAAGCAGTCTTCAGAATATCAGAATCCTGAATCTTCAACTGGTGATACCCCGATCTCAAGTCAATCTTGGAGAATACCTTAGCTCCCTGAAGCTGATGAAATAAGTCATCAATGCGAGGCAAAGGATACCGGTTCTTCACCGTGACCTTATTCAGCTGCCTGTAGTCAATGCACATGCGCATAGAACCATCCTTCTTCTTTACGAACAACACCGGTGCACCCCAGGGTGACACACTAGGCCGAATGAACCCCTTATGTAGGAGTTCCTGAAGCTGCTCTTTCAATTCTTTCAACTTTGTTGGGGCCATGCAGTACGTTGGAATGGAGATAGGCTGGGTGTCTGGTAACAAGTCAATACCAAAATCAATGTCTTTGTCAGGTGGCATTCCTGGTAGGTCTGTAGGGAATACGTCCGGAAACTCACGGACCACAGGAACATAATCAATAGAAGGAGTCTCACTACTAACATCCCTCACAAAAGCCAGATAAGACTCACACCCCTTCCCAATCATACGTTGAGCCTTCAGAAAGGAAATCACCCTGCTAGGCACATACTCCACCGAACCCTTCCACTCAACCCTCGGCAATCCGGGCATAACTAAGGTCACGGTCTTGGCATGACAATCAAGAACAACATGGCATAGAGATAGCCAATCCATGCCCAAAATCACATCGAAGTCAACCATGCTAAGCAACAATAGATCTGCCCGGGTCTCCAGACCCCCAATAGATATAACACAAGACCGGTCCACCCGGTCCACCACAACTGTATCCCCCACCAGAGTCGACACACGAACAGATGAAATCAAGGACTCTCGGGTAATATCCAAGAAATGTGCAAAGTATGATGAAACATATAAATACGTAGAACCGGGATCAAACAATACCGAAGCATCTCGGTGACATACATAAATAATACCTGTAATCACTGCATCTGAAGCTATGGCATCTGGTCTGGCCGAAAGTACATAGAAACGGGCATGTCCTCCACCTGATCGACCTCCCCCTCTAGGGCGGCCTCGGACTGACTGACCTCCACCCCTGGCTGCCTGGGCGGGTGGTGTAGAAACTAGTGTTGAAGTTGGAGGCTGGCACCTATGCTGATAAGAACTACCAGAAAGGAGGGGACAATACCTCTTGATGTGACCTGGATCCCCATACTCAAAACAACCCCTCTCAGCAAAAGACGGTGGGGTCTGAAGGGAACCCCTGGAACCAGAGTAGCTGCTAGAAGAGCCATGTGCTGAAGAACCCTGAATTGATGGTGGCCGGGATGAGCTCTGGGCTGGAAGTGCACTGAAT
This sequence comes from Nicotiana undulata, assembly GCA_005239495.1. NCBI lineage: Eukaryota > Viridiplantae > Streptophyta > Magnoliopsida > Solanales > Solanaceae > Nicotiana > Nicotiana undulata. Next base: position 71,339 of record ML271667.1, on the reverse strand, counting down.
GATGAACGACCCGGATGAGAACCACGAGGGTCGTGTCCAGATGAAGTACCACTGTAAACTGGGCGAGCTGGCTGAGGAGGTCTGAATGGACGACCTCTGCTATACTGAGACTGACCTCCCGAGTGACCACCACCATAACTACTAGATCCTTGAGGCCTCTTGGCCTCCCTCTCAACACGCTCCTGGCGGCGCACTGACTCAATATCCCTGGCTATGTCAACTACCTCCTCAAAAGAAGCCCCATATACCCTCTCCCTGGTCAGAAAGATCCGTAACTGATAAGTAAGACCGTCAACAAACCTCTGGATCCTCTCTCGGTCTGTGGGAACTAGCCATATGGCATGACGGGCTAACTGAGAGAACCTCATCTCATACTGTGTCACGGTCATATCTCCCTGATGCAACTTCTCGAATTCTCTGCACAACTCCTCTCTGCGGGACTGTGGTATATACTTCTCTAAAAAGAGAATGGAGAACTGGTGCCATGTAAGGGGTGCTGCATCAACGGGTCTACGCCTCTCATAGGCCTCCCACCAAGCAAGTGCAACTCCTGAGAACTGAAAAGTAGTAAATGGAACTCCGCTGGCCTCTAGTATCCCTGTTGTGCGTAGTATCCTCTAACACTTGTCCAAGAAGGCCTGGGCGTCCTGGCCCTCAGTACCACCAAAAGTAGGAGGCTGGAGCCTGCTGAATCTCTCCAACCTACACTTCCCATCATCAGCTAGGGCTGGAACCACATAATCCTGTACTGGAGCAATGGGCTGCACTGGAACTGCCCCAGGTGTCTGAAGTCCCTGGGTGACCTGCTCAGGTGTCCGGGCAGCTGGAGTCTGAATGCCTCCCTCGGCCTGAGAAGTAGTAGCAGTAGTGGACATCACAACAGCCTGTGCCAAGCTGGTGCACACTGTAAAAATCTGAGCTAGGGTCTCCTGAAGCCCCGGAATCACAATGGGCACTGCTGGTGCTTGAGCCTGCCCCGCTGGAATCTCAGCTGCGGGGACCTGATCCTGAGCAACGGGAGGGTCCACAAGTGCTGCCCTGGTTGTTGTGCAGGCTGCACCCCTCCCTCTGCCACGGTCCCGGCCATGGCCTCAGCCTCTAGCTGGTCCTGCTGGTGTCTGATCACCACTACCGGTAGCATGAGTCCTCACCATTTGTAAGAGAATGAAAACAACAGAAGTTTAGTTCCCGAGTTCAACAGGGTCGCACGACAGAATTCAAGGATGTGGAATTTTCCTAAGGGTTTTGTAGCCTCTCGAAGATAAGTACAGACGTCTCCGTACCGATCCGCAAGACTCTACTAAACCCTCTCATGACTGGTGAGACATATTAAACCTAGAGCTCTGATACCAACTTGTCACGACCCAAATTTCGGAGTCGTGATGGCGCCTGTCGTGGAACCAATCCAGCCACCTAACTATAACGGTTCTAGGTTCGATTATTAGAGAAAATGCTCATTTTTAATAAATCCAAATCAATAATAGTGGAAAATTCATAATTTGGAAACAATTTAAGGAAGGAAAACAAAATTCAAATACTACAGCCTCAGATCCGGTGTCACGCAGTCATGAGCTACTGATACATAAACAAAACCCAAAAGAAATGACCAACTTAGTCTGAACGTAAATACGACAGGTAGAAAGAAAGAGATGACGAGATCATGGTGGCCAACTGCTACCTCGTCAACTCCAATGAAACTGCTGCGACTCACTGACCAGAGCTGGATCTCAATGTACCTGGATCTGCACACGAGGTGCAGGGTATAACGTGAGTACACCAACTCAATAAGTAACGAAAACAACCTATGGGCTGAGAGGTAGTGACGGACTAAACCTCCGGTAAATTGAACAACATCATATAGTTTGAACATGACAGCAATATAGTAGGAAGTAAGCAAAATGCACCGAGTTATGTCTGTAAACTTGCATAAGTTCGTGAAAAATCAGAAATGCTATGTATACAGTATCCAACTCTCATAAGGAAGTCCACTCAGTGCTCGAATTGGCCATCAGGCCCAGGGAAAATCCATCCCAGAATATGGATACATACAGTGACATGGTCACTCGGTACTGAGGAAATAGGCCAATCCAGCCCCACAGAGAAGATCCATCTCCGGAACAAGACACCACGGAGAAGATCCATCTCCGAAACATATCACTCGGACAAGATCCATGTCTAGGGAAGATCCATCCCTCAATATCTGTGCGCTCACTGGGGGTGTAAAGACTCCGGAGGGGCTCCTATAAGCCCAAGCGCTATATCAAACCAACGAAGGTATGATTCAAGGATCGCTGCGGTGTGCAGTCCGATCTCATAACTGTCTCAAATCCGGCTCTAGGCCTCACTCAGTAAATACTTTCAAGTCTCACTCACAATGCTCTGAAATATGTATAATTTAGCCCAAACAATGATAATGCAATATACTAACAAATGCTGAGACTGAGGCATTAAGATGTATGCTACAACAGGACTGAGTGCATGATAGTAAATAATTACAGATAGAGACAGCAACAGTTGACCGTTTCCGTCTAAACACATTGGCATGAAGCCTTAGCACTTGCACTTTTCATGATTTCTAATGTTTTCAAGGAAATCTCCACATTCGCAGTACAAGTATCAGTGTGAAACAACCATTAGACAGTGCCATGGGATGAGCCAGGATACAAACATTCGATGAACGCCCGCATGCCCGTCACTTGGCAAGTGCGTCACCTTAATTGACATCAATCATCATATAATTTGGGGTTTCGAACCCTCAGTTTCAAGGTTGAAGACGTTACTTACCTCAAAACTGGCTAAAACACTACTCCGCAGTGCCCTTGCCTTGAAATTCGACCTCCGAGCGCTCCAAATCTACCAACAATCAAGTGTATATTATTATTATATGCTAAGGGGTGAATCCCAATCAAACTTTATCAAGAATACTAAAAAATCCCGAAATTGGCCAAACCCGACCCCCGAGCCCACGTCTCGGAATTTGGAAAAATTTACAAAGCTGAAATCCTTATATTCACCCGAGTCTACCCATATCAAATTTACCAAAATCCAACCACAATTACCCCTTCAAATCATCAAAAGAGTCTCCCAACTTTTCTTCCCATTTTTCTCAATTTCTACTTTGATTCCACAAATTACATGGAAATAATCAATACTAATTCGTGAAATTAGACCAAAAACGATCAAGGAATACTTACCACAAGACTCCCACTAAAAATATCTCCAAAATCTCCCTTCTCCCGAGCTCTCTAATGGAGTTTTGAAAAATGGCTAAAAACCCTCGTTTTTGAACTTAGCCCTGGGATTTCCTTCTACGCTATCGCAGACATCCTGTCGCGATCGCGGAGAGTAACTCAACAGCCCCTGATTTTAAACCTACGCGATCTCAACATCTCCCACGCGATCGCGATTCAGCTTGGTCCAAACTCACACGATCGCGATCCCTTTCACGCGACCGCGATGCACACCAGCCTCCTACCACACGCGCCTCAGAAACTCTACGCGATCGCGGACTCCCTCAAGCGATCGCACTGAACAACCTTCTCAGCCCACGCGATCGCGACCCATCTACTATGATCGCGAAGAACAAACTTGGACCCCCACCTTGATAAGCCTACGCCATCGCATGACTACTTATGCGATCGTGGAAGAGAAAACCAGATGAAAAAAAACACAAGAAAATCTGCCAAGTCTTTAAGCCAAACGTTGGTCCGTTGAAAACCCGAAACACACCCGAGGCCCTCGGGACCTCAACCAAACATACCAATACATCCTAAATGATCATTCAAATTTAGTCGAGTCTTTGAGACACCAAAAAGAACATCAAAACTCCAAAACTCATCGAATTCAAGCCTATGAATATTGAAACTTCTAAATTCCACCAACGATGCCAAAACTACCCAAAACAACTCCGATTGACCTGAAAATTTGTAGACACATCCAAAATGGCATTAAGAACCTGTTCCAACTGTCGAAATTCCATTCCGACCCTGATAGCCTATTTTTCACTACCGACCGGAAATCGCCAAAACTAACTTTCGCCAATTCAAGCCTAATTATACACCGGACATCAGAAAAACATTCCGAACACGCTCCTAAGTCCCAAATCACCTAATTAAGCTATCCGAGAAATAAAATCCGTATTCCGAGGTCATTTACCAATAAGTCAACTCTGGGTTGACTTTTCCAACTCTAAGGTTACTTTTAGAGACTAAGTGTCTCAATTCCTTCTATAACCACTCCGAATCCAAACCAACTGACTCCAACATCTCATGAACAGTCTAACCAAGCTACAACAAGGCAGAAATAGAGAAAATAATGCACGTTCTACGTAACGACCGACCGGGTCGTTACAGTTCCAAACCAATAGAATTGCCGTGTAGCCTACCATGCACATACCCGGGGGCGATCCCACGTCACCATATCCCATATAGGTCCAATAGCACAATGCAGTTGAAATTTCGAAATCCAACCTGACCCATAAACCTTAGAACCAAATTTCCACTTCTGAAATAATTTACAAGATCAAAATTCCACAACTATAAATTGAATAAGTCTGAACACGTTGTATCAAGCCATATCTGTAACCCAAGATGCAATTACATAATATACCGCATGACTCGAACACTCATAGCGATAACTCTTAACCACAATAGCTTCTCAAAACAACCCAATACCAGTACATATCCTCTTATGAAGCAATGCCTCACTCGAACATTTCCATATATTGTCGATGATGAAAGAAACACGTAGAAACTAACAACCAATCATCCGATCAGTCAGACATGAAGCTTCTCCTTCCTAGACAGGAATTATAGCAGATTTCTAAGACGACTCCCGCTATTATCCTACCAACTATGTTGTAGACAACTCTGGTAGTATTCATTATAGGCCCGATGACCTCTTCTCATCAAACACGACCACTCTGGTGACGTGACGCATCAATACAATCCAAAGCCATAACTTGTGCAACTCGTGCACTCAATAGCAACATCCCACGAATTCAAATCATATAAAAAATTCACAAGAAAGGACTATCCTGCCATTAATGAGTACCATCACCACACCATGCTAAGAGCCTGACACACATTGTAAAATAAAAACACATGAATCTGACATAAAGGATCATACCTCTACATAACTCCGCTACAATGCGTGATCCCATCCAAACGCTGGTCCACATGAACTACTTCAATCCACCTTGCTCCAAATCAATAACCACGTGAAATTCAACATCAAGTACTCCAAGTCCATTGCCATAACCACTTGGGAATCGGACGATACCATGCCATACAAATCAGTGTAACGACCCGGTCTGTTGTTACGTAAAACCTGCATTATAATTGTTGTTATTGACTTGTTATAGATTGGTTATAATGTATTTGATGTATTAGAGTTGATAGGCTTGAAATCGAATGGTTGTAGTGAGAGTTCAGTCTTTAGCCTTTAAAAATAGCCTTAAAATGAGAAAAAGTCCATTGAGAGTTGACTTATTGGTAAATGACCTCGGAATGCAAATTTTATGGCTCGGATAGCTTCGTTAGGTGATTTGGGACTTAGGAATATGTTCAGAATAATTTTGTGATGTCCGGTGTAGAATTAGGCTTGAATGACGAAAATTAGTTTTTAGCGATTCCGGTCGGCAGTGAAAAATAGGCTATCGGGGTCGGAATGGAATTCCGACAATTGGAATAGGTTCGTAATATTATTTTGGATGTGTCTGCAAAATTTCAGGTCAATCGGAGTTGTTTTGGATAGTTTCGGCATCGTTGGTGGATTTTAGAAATATCAAAGTTCTTAGGCTTGAATCCGATGTAAATTTGGTGTTTTGATGTTAGTTTTGGTGTTTTGAGGGTGCAACTAAGTTTGAATGATGTTATGGGACGTGTTGGTAAGTTTGGTTGGGGTCCCGAGGGTCTCGGGATTGATTCTGGGTGATTTACGGACCCATTTGTACTCAAGAACATAACTGTTTTTTCTGGTATTTTTGCACAGGGAATTAACCTTATGCGTTCGCGGAAGGGGGCCCGCATTCACATAGGGGAAATGGGAGCTGGGGGAATTTGGCCTATGCGTTCGCGACTAGGCAGGTGCGAACACGGAGAGGAATTTTCCAGTGCATCGCGAACGCGGGGTTACTGGTGCGTTCGCGTAAGGTTATTTCACCTGAGGGCCCCCCATGCCATTTGGTCTATGCGTTCACGGGCCTGGGGGTGCGAACGCGAAGGGTCATCCGGGCAAGGCAGTGCGAACGCGATGCGTTGACCGCGACCGCGAAGGTAAAAGAAGGTTGGTTAACGCGAACGCGACCCGTTGACCGCGAACGCGAAGAGTATTGACCTGGGCATTAAATAATTAAACCCTCCGCGACTTAAACCTTATTTTTCACCATTGTTGTCCGAAAAAGAGCTTTTGGGGACGATTTTCAAGAGGAAAATTCTTGTTCTTCATAGATGTAAGTATTTTGATCATTAAAACTCGATTATGGATGATTATAGAACATAAAACCAGTGTAAATTCATGGAATCAGTAGAAAAATTGGGTTTTAGGGCTTGAGATTATGAGACCTTTAAGAGCCAATTTGAAAGGTCAAACGAACTCCGATTTTAGTGTTCTTTATATGTACGGACTCGTGAGAGGACGAAGAACAGTTTTGTATAAAAATTTCTGAGTTTCGGGACGCAGGCTTGGGGGTTGGGTTTTGACTGAATTCGGATTTTTGAGCTAAATTCGATATTTTTCAATTGGAATTTATTCCTTAAACATATATTGATGATAAAAATCTGAAACTCGTAGATTTGGAGCCTTCGGAAATTTATTCGAGAGGCAAGCGCATTGCGGAATAGTTTTCGGGCTAGTTGAGGTAAGTAATGTCTTTAAATCCTGTCCTGACGGTATGAAATCCCAGACTATGCACCCTTTCACGGGTTTTGAAATGCAAAGGTTGAAACTTTGGAGATATATTCCTTACTTAGGCGACTATTTAGTTGTGAACCGGTTTTAAAGCTTATTTCCAATAGTACTATATATACTTGATATGATTTGGGCTATAAGCCATGTTTGGGGCCTAGTGCCGATCTGTTTACCCCTTGGGGGATGTTTTACTATTTTCCTCACTGGTATGTTATGATTTTTTTCACTCAGTCTTTTCTGTGAAATTGTTTTGACACTCAGAGTATTTTGATACTACTTCTTGAAAATGAAACACTGTTTTTGAGTCGAGAACCCGGTATATTATGGCCTGAAGGGCAAATTGGGAGTGTCTGACTGAGTGAGGCTGTTGGCCTATATTGTGAGGATGATATGATATGAGTGAGGCTGCGGGCCTATACTGTGTGTGATTTATGACATGCTGTGGCTTATTATAGCGCTTGGGCTGTAGGAGCCCCTCCGGAGTCTGTACACACCCCAGTGAGTGCCGGTACCGATTGAATGATGCCCACGGGGCTTATGATGAGTGATTGTGAGGATGCCTGATGGGCAGAGTGATGGTGAGGTTTCCTGATGGGTAGAGTGATTGTGAGGTTGCCTGATGGGCAGAGTGAGGTTGCTGGCCTATATTGTGAGGATGTTATGAAACGAGTGAGGCTGCTGGCCTATATTGTGAGGATGATATGATATGAGTGAGGCTTCGGGCCTATATTGTGTGTGATTTATGTCATGTTGTGGCTTATTATAACGCTTGGACTGTAGGAGCCCCTCCAAAGTCTATACACACCCTCGGTGAGCGCAGGTACCTAATGAGTGATGCCCGCAGGGCTTATGCTGAGTGATTGTGAGGTTGCTTGATGGGCAGAGTGATTGTGAGGTTTCCTGATGGGAAGAGTGATTGTGAGGTTGCCTGATGGGCTAATACTGAAAGATATTGTGATGAGAAATGATTATGGCCCGAGGGGCAGTTTTATGAAGATTTTTACTGAGTTTTCAAACTGTGATTTACTTCATTTTCAAACTGGTTTTACTGAGATTTTACTGAGATATACTGATATTACACTTGTTTCAAAGGATTTCTAGAAATTGGTTTTTGAACCTATGTATTTGATGAATACTACCTGGTGACTTGGTGTTTTACTGGCTTTTGTGAAATTGTGTATCTGTACTGTGTGTTTATATTTCTCAGACTGTGATTTATTTTCAAATACTACTGAGTTGGCATACTCATAAAGACTCCATGTGCCTCTGTGCACAGATTCAGGTACCGATTTGGAGCAGTAGTTGCCTTGTTCGTTAGCAGCGGTTCACGGGATTTTCGAGGTAGCTGTCCAGCGTCCACAACTTCTCCATTTCCCTTCCTCATTTAGTTTTAGAATTTGATTCAGAGACATATATTATAGTTTTAGCAGAGTTAGATTTACTTGTTCTTAGATGCTAATGACTATTGACTCCAATTCTTGGGAGGTTTGTTAGACTATTATTGGGACGTTATGACTTAACTATATTACTTGATGCTATGGTTGCATGCTTGTTATTAAATTGTGAACTGTTATAATTGAACAAATGCGTAGTAAAGTGATGGTTGGCTAGCCTAGTTCCACGATAGGCGCCATCACGACCTGTTAGGATTTGGGGTCGTGACAATCAGAAAGAACATAACCAATACGTCTCAATGCGCAATACCCAACTATTTACCTTGCTCAAATCCCTCTATAAAGCCCAAATAGATCTGCACCATATGTGCATATAACCAACAATCACCACTTCTCGCAACATTGAAGGGTAACTCATAGATCACTCCAGAATATGAATAAACTCAATGACAATCAAATGGTACATCCCTAAACAATAGCAATTCGGAGTCAACAATTCCAACTCGGTGCAGAACACACACCCACACTGGGCCTATCAATAATCCTAAATCAACTCTGGTCACCCACAACAGATAGAAAACTCTCTGAAGGTTCACAATGACTGAATCATGGCACATACCAACATTTGACTAGCTTGCTCGCATATCCACAGTCCACAACCACAAAATAACCTGTTTAGGAGAACTCTCAATATCGAAGTCCATGAAGCGCACAAATCACCATATCTGATCCCACTCCACCGCTCAAATATACAACACACATCTAATACTCAATCATTCCACCGAGGATACCCCTATAACTCTCATGTGCCATCACACAAACTTGAATATCAATAGTCGATCCAACAAGAGAGCGTCTCAATACCAATGAAGCACCCTTAACTCCACACATTGCCCTTTCTGAAACATATACCCACATCAAGCCACACCAATTAGTGATATCACTTACCTAGTCATCTGAAACTGCCCATGTTGCCTAAAAATTTATGACCTTCCTCCCAGAACTGAACCGACCTCACATATGCAAATCTCAACTCTACCCAACATACCGCATACGCCATGCCATCCTATGATAAATATGGGAACTTCATGATCTCTTACAAGCCACGAGCTACTACGTACCCAACTAACCAAGAACTTTCCATTTGATCCCATTTAGAAGTAAAAGCACTAGACATCATATGCACCTCACACCAGTAGAAAATATACACTTCTAACCATGGTAAAAACCATCAGGAACTATCCGAATCCCATTTGTACAACACCAAACCGTCAGGACTGAATCCTTCTAACTCAACCAAGCTATGCAGGTCACCAAAACCCAAGAGCATTGCTAAGAAATACCTGTAAAACCCATTGCCTCATAAAAGCCCAAAGAACTAATCATATCCCTTACCATGCCGATCTGACCTACTACAAAGCTGCCTTATTTATCCAAGTTCCTTCTGACTTACCTTTGAATTGATACTTCTCCTTGCCATAATACCTCAATTCTTAACCTAGACTCACCACACGAGACCCAAGCATAAGACCGTACTGTCTAAGGCTCGTAAGCTGCTGAATACTCTCTCAAATATCCCCAAAAGTACTATATTCAAAATACTTACCCTGAAGAGACTTCCGACAAATACGAAACCATTACCTTCACTTTCCTAATACTGATAGATATAATCCATGATAATGTAGAGAAACCACAAGCCTTGACACCCTACACGAATATCAGTTCTAGCCCAATTCACACCTTGAAGATCCTCAATTGCTACATGTAACCTCGAATCCGTCAGATCCATTCTCGAGAGTCATCCACTTTACGCAATTTTCAATTACACTGACCAAGCAGACATAATGACCTGACCCCGTTTGCACACCACATACTAGGAAAGTAATCCACACACTTGAAGCAACCAACAATTTCATACACTGCATGCACTACCCCTTTTACAATTACGACTCGATCATTCAATAACATTCATTTACCTATAGAGTACATTACAACCCGTACCTAGGAATTTCCATTACTCGAGTAATTCCTAGACTCCACCTTTGGAGGTCATATCTAGTTCACCAATATACCTCGAACTGAAACCAATACAACACATATTCGTGCAATCAACTTATCATTAACGGACTCCCCCACTTGGCTCAAAGCCCAAGATCAGGACAACAATAACTCATAATGCCCATACGCTTTCACTTTCGCCATACTATGGTGAGATTCAACTAAATCTTTCGTAAGCTCATATGACATAAACCATCTAACACCTCAAATCATCTGCAATCTCTTATTCACCATTGCAATAGCCGTGCAAACTTCCACAAGAGATCTAAACTCAAATGCAGCATATATCACCTTCTGGTAAAAGGGAACTTGCCATAAAACAACATAAGGATCATATAACCTCAGGACACCTCGCAGGAGATAACCCTGCCTACTTAGCCTCGAACTGATATCTCTCTATACATTTCCGAAGATCATAGCATCACGCAATCACTTTACCCTCCTACATTAGAAAAAAACCAATGCCTACCCTCGAGACATCACAATAAGCGGTATAAGAACTTGAAGCTGATGGCAGAACTAACATTGGAGCTGTGGTCAAAGAAATCTTGAGCTTCTGGGAGCTCTACCCACACTTGTCTGACCCCATGCATACCTTCACTGGACACCATGTGTCCCAAGAATACTACTGAACTGAGCCAAAATTCACACTTGGAGAACTTTGCATATAGATTCTCCTCCCCGAGTCCTTATAATACCACCCTCAAATGCTGAGTATGTTACCCCTGGCTACGTGAGCACGCCAGGATGCCATCAATGAATACAATAACAAAAGAGTGTTAATACAACTGGAATACACCGTTAATCAAATACATGAACACTGGTGGGGCATTGGTCAGCCCAAAAGACATCACCAAGAACTCATAACACAACAGAAGGGTCCGCTTCACTCCACAGCTAAACAACATTAGAGGTCTCCCAATACACTCACAACTCGAGGCCATATGCCAGCTCCAGACAGAAGTCAAACACTCACCAGTTCTTGCTACATATCCAGCCAACCCCACCTTTGCCACAATCAAGCAATATGAACACATCTCACCCTCAAATCACACTCACCACATAGTCATCTAGTCAAAAAGTCCCGTCAATAAGGATACCAACGGACATATAAGTCCCCAAATACATGTGCTCACACAAACGAGATTTCAGCACTCAAGCCACATACAACATCCGGCCTCAAGTCCTCCAGACTGGCCCATTATCAACATTCTAAAAATCACATCTCATCCATGGAAGTCACAAGTCGTCGATGCACAGTTGATACCAAGCGCTCACGTGCGCATTCGAATACATGAAAGGAATTCAAAGAGTTACGCTTTTGGTTGAATAAACGGATTCGCACGACAAGAATTCAAGAATGTGAGATTTGTTTCCTAAGGGTTCTGCAGCCTCTCGTAGATAAGTACAGACGTCTCCGTACCGATCCGCAAGACTCTACAAAACCTGCTCATGGTCGGTGAGTCCTATGTAACCTAGGCTCTGATACCAACTTGTCATGACCCCAAATCTATACTGGCCGTGATGGAGCCTATCATGATACTAGGCTAGCCAATTTACTGAGAATAACATAAAGGTTTTCCATTTAGTACACAAATTTCTGATATTTCATTACTATTCTGTTTTAAGCATTTCAAAACAATATAAAATAGCCAAATGTCTAAAACACAGCCCCAACATCTGGAGTCAACCGTCATGAGCATCTAAGAAGCTATACAGTCTGACACTAATTATTTACTACAACAAGTCTGGGAAGTAAAGTAACATGACAGAGTAAGAAGGAGAAAGGGTAGGGCTACGAACGTCGAACAACTACCTCACGATCTCCGAACAATGCTCCAAATGGGGTAGATCAACTATCACTCTGCCCCGGTACCTGGATCTGCACACAAGGTGCATGGAGTAACGTGAGTACGCCAACTCAGTAAGTAAAAATTATAAATAAAGACTTGAGTGTAGTGACGAGCATTTAAATTGTGTAATTTCATATAGTAAGTACCAATGAAAGTAAATAAATCAAGTCAGGAGTCCACATTCCTAAATAATTCACAAAACTCTAATTTTTTCGTTTAAAAACTCGTATAAATGTTTGATAAATATGATCAAAAGAGGCTCGATGTAAAGAAGAGTGAAAATGGTAGTTTCATAAAATATTAGCCCCTCGGGCACAGTGTCACTCACAAGTAAAGCCTCTCGGGTTAGCCTCTCAGTCACTCGTGACTCTACTCTCATAAGTCAATGCTCACACTCAGCACTCTCACTCAACAGGTAACGTATATAACTGTTGCGGCGTGCAACCCGATCCATATAATAACCAGCTGCGGCGTGCAACCCGATCCATAATAGTAACCCGTTGTGGCGTGCAACCCGATCCATAATAGTAACCCGCTGCAGCGTGCAACCAGATCCATAATAGTCGACTGTGCTCACTAGGGGTGTACAGACTCTGGGAGGGTCTCCTACAGCCCAAGCGTCATATCGTTGCGGCGTGCAGCCTGATCCATATAATATCTGCTGCGGCGTGAAGCCCGATCCATAACTATCCTCACAAACTCAACTCTCGGCCTCGCTCAGTCATCCTCACAAGCCACTCGAGCCACTCATCTCAACTCACGAGACTCAGCCCAAAGTACCTCTCAATATTCTAAAACAGTGATAACAACAACATGTATTAAAGCATGACTGAGTTCATGAATTTTATATAAACATAGTGTGAGAATAGTGGAAGAATACCCCTGAGGGTCTAACAGGTCTGCACAAGGCCCCAAACATGGCATACAACCCATAATATAAAACAAACCTCTAAAATACGGGATATCATATGATTTTAAATCAAACACGCGGCTTAGTAGTCTCTACGGGCGGACCAATTCACAATCCCTATCGGTGTACGCCCATACGCTCGTCACCTAGCACGTGTGTCACTTCATTTATCAAAACAATACGAAATACCGGGGTTTCTTACCCTCAAGTCTAGAGTTACAACCGTTACTTACCTCAAACCGGCCCGAAAACTACTCCGCGATGCTCTTGCCCTTCGAATCAGCTCCCAAATTCTTCGAATCTATTCAAAACCAGATTAATAACATCACAATATGCTAGGGAGAAGAAACCCATTCGAAAATATCAAAATTAGGCACAAATCCCGAAATGGGGCAAACCCGACCCCCCAGCCCACATCTCGGAATCCGATAAAATTTACACCGCAAGAATCCTCATCCTCCCACGAGTCTATACATACAAAGAACATCAAAATCGGACCACAATTGCCCCTTAATCCCTCAATTAAAGTATCAAGTTTCCAAGCCCTAACCCCCAATTTAATAACTGATTTTCCCATAGATTTCACCCTAAATCAGTCCAAAAAATCACATAGAAACGAATTTGAGGTTCAAAAATCTTACCTCCACGAAGAACCCTCAAATTCCTCTTCAAACATCCTTCAAAAAGCTTCAAACCTGAGAAAATTTAGTGGAAGAATGACCCAAAAATCGCTAAGGGTCCTATTTATATGATCTGCCTAGCGATGACCGCACTTGCGGTCCTAGGTGCGCACTTGCACGTTTCATTTAAGGAACCAAAACTCGCACCTGCGGCTTCGCAGGTGCGGTAAAATCCTCGCACCTGCGGATCTCTTCCTGCCTAACAAAATCCGCACCTGCGCATGCTGGCCCGCACCTGCAGCATTGCACTTGCGACTACCCTTCCGCAGGTGTGGCCACACCAAAAGCGTGGCACCAGCAGCTTCTTCAGCTGCATTTTCCAACTTTAATCCTTCCGATGACTATCCGAAATCAGCCCGAGCCCCTCGTGACCCCAACCAAAAATAAAAACTAGTCATAAATGATCACCCGGATCTAGTTTAACTCTCGGAACACCCAAAATAACATCGAAACTCCAATCCAACCCATGATTCAAGCCTAAGATTCCTAAAAATTCCGAAAATCACCAACGATGCCGAAATCAACCAAAATACATCCGAATGACCTAAAAATTTGCACACACATCCGAAATGACACTACGGACCTGCTCCCACTTCCGAAATTCTATTCCGACCTCGATAACTAATTTTTCACTGTCGACCGAAAATCGCCAAAAAATTCAATTTCGCCAATTGAAGCCTAATTCTACCCCGGGAATCAAAATCACATTCCGAACACACCCCTAATCCCCAAATCATCTAATGAAGCTATCTGAGCCATGAAATCAACATTCCGAGGTCGTTTACGTATAAGTCAATTCTTGGTTGACTTTTCCAGCTATTAAGCTCATTTAAGAGACTAAGTGCCTCAATTCTCACCACGACCACTCCGAACCCAAACCAATCGACCCAACACATCATAATTAGGTTAAATAACATATGAAAAGGCTGAAACAGAGGAAACGAGGCTAATCTCACGGAACGACCGACCGAGTCGTTACATGTATATCTGTAAACAAACCACACCAGTATTGTATATATATCTCTATCACCATGTATATCAATACTTAATTGGATAACTTCATGTATATATTTAATTGAGATAACATGTATATGTGATATGTATAACCATGAACTAACTACACCAGTGTTGTGTATATCTCTATCCCTATGTATATCAATACTTAATTGTACAAGTGCATGTATACATTTAATGTTCTAACACGTTTATCTTGATTTGTACATCCATAAGCTAACAACGCCAGTGTTGTGTATATCCATATCCCTATGTCTATCAATGCTTAATTGTACAAATACATGTATACATTTAATTGAGCTACCATGTATATCCTAAAATGTATATATGTGAACTAACACCACCAGTATTGTGTACATCTCTATCCCCATGTATATCAATACTTAATTGTGCAACTACATGTACACATTTAATTGAGCTAACATGTATATCCTGATATTTATAATCGTGAACTAACTACCCCAGTGTTATGTATATCTCTATTATCTCTATCCTTATGTATATCAATACTTAATTGTACAAGTGCATGTATACATTTATTGTTCTATCCCCGGTATTGTGTATATTTCTATCCCCATGTATATCAATACTTAATTGTACAAATACATATATACATTTAACTGAGCTAACATGTATATCCTAATATGAATATCCGTGAACTAACAACACCAGTACTGTGTACATCTCTATCTCCATGTATATAAATACCTAATTGTACAAATACATGTATACATTTATTGTATATTTGTATGTATAACAAGAACAGAGATGTATATCCTAACTTATATATGCATAAGTAATGTTAAATCTTTCCGTGTCAATAAAATTCAGTGTTCCGTATGACAACGTAGTAAAGAAACTACATATAAAATGATTAAAGTGTTCAAAATCATGTGCCATAATCCTGTTTACATGTCTATGCAGTAATATACACGATGATATACATATCCTACACAACTTTATGTATTGACCTCGACCAGCTAAATTATGTGATACATTTTGATATACATGCGAAAATGCAACCTCTAATAAATTAAAACTTGCATATACAAGTGCAAAATTTAAGTAACTTGAATGTACTTGAAATGAATAATATTTCATTCATTTAGTAAACTTGATATATACATAAATAATTTATCTTTAATATCACTTAGTGGTGATTAGGTATATTTTTACATGTTATCCTATTGTGGCCCTCACGTCCACATTGCCCGCATGAACTCTTTGGCATCTTAGCTTGTGATTTTGAAACCTTCTTGTATCTCACCTTCTTAGGTCTTCCGGCATCTTATTCCCGACTGGTGGCAACACAACTTGTTCTAATACCTCTACAAGTATGTCCATGTACTTTCATCTGGAAGAGGATAAATTGGAATGTCGTATGCTTTCAACATGTATTCATTGCTGTAGTACATAGAGCAGTAATCTTCACTCTCCAAGTTTTTTGACCTCAAAACCGCCCACGCATGCGGACAAGGGATGTGATCTAACTGGAACCTTCTACAACTACATGTCCTTTCCCTAAGGTAAACGATGAACAACCTCCCATTGTCAATAACTGAATGTAAGTTTTCTCACCTATATTTTATAGAAAAGCAAGATTAGTCAAGACTTTATGTAACTAATCCAAAATATTACCCTATTGAGTGTTTATGTAGATAAACATGAATTTGAAATCTGGAACATGTTATATAATATAAACATACCATCATACGCTGTGATGCCTCAAGATTTTTATCTAGTATAGCATTGAATTTTACGATAAGCTTTGTAAATGTCGCTTGTGCAGTGTTTAGATTTGTGAAGTTCCACCTGTTGATCAATATTCAAATTTCTTCCAGTAATTGTTGTATCAGAAGTTCCCTCCCTTCCCTAGTTGCTGGATTTAATGATTCTGCAATGTTGGAAGTCATTTTCATTGTCATGTTGACTTTTGCATGCGCTCTACACCACCTGTGATACCCAATATCAAATAAGTAATCCTTAACTTTTTCATCTATTTGTTCCATCTATGTAATATGGTGATTAAACTCTTGAATGGTATATGCTCCTGCCGTAGAAAAAAATATCTCTTTTAGCCCTTCTTGGTTCCTCTTATATCTGTCCTTTACGTTATTCTATAGATGCCATATACAAACACAATGAGAAATTTGAGGATACACTATTGAAGCTGCCTTCACTATGCTCTCATTTCTGTCCGATACAATGCATATGTCATCTCTGTCACCGAACGCTTCTTTGAACCTTTCGAAGAACCACCCCCATGAGGCATAATTCTCCTTATCAACAATTGCATATGCAAGTGGTAAAATCTTGCCTGTTTACAATAAATAAATTATATTTATTTAACGAAGTGCTTATTATAAATATATTCTATTTATTAAGTGTATAGTATATGCACACATCAAAATAGAATATATTACAATAATATACATGTGCTGGAATGGGTGAGTGGGTTGGGGGGGGGGGGGGGGTTAAAAAAAAATGGATTTTTTAATGGAATTGCAAATTTTTAAAAAAAAAAAAAAAGTAAAAAAAGT
>ML271667.1:972-53893 GCA_005239495.1 Nicotiana undulata | reverse complement strand
GGGTGGGGGGGGGGGGGGAGATTAAATACATATGCATGTTTAATCGATATGCACATATTTAAAATAAATATATAAGTATAAATAGTTATACACATAACATTTATACATATACGTATACTCTGATATACAAAGAGATAATTGGATATACACGAGTATGTTAATGATATATAGTAGAGTTTTTCTAGAACAAACCTCCAGCATCTTGCGAGAAAGTTGTGAGTAACATTCCTCTGTACGCTTTAAGGAAGCTTCCATCAACCACAACAATAGGTTTTCAAAATTCCCATCCCTTAATTGATGCATATAAGGCGACAAAAGCATAAATGAAGTTTTCTTCATCTAATTATCTCAAACTCACAACTGAGTCGGGGTTGGAATGTATCAACATATATAAGTAGCTCGACAACTTTGCATATGACTCACTTGGGTCTCCTCTCAAAAACTTAAATGCCTTTTGCTTTGATCTATTTGCCTTCCAATATCTTAAGTCAATACCAATAATATTTTTCATGTATTTCATTATGTCCTTTGTAGTGTATACTGTTTTAGGATCAACATATTTATCACAAATAATTCTTTCAATTACAGGAGCAGTAGCTACACGTTGTGTAAACAATCTATCACTTGTTGAACATGTGTGATCCTTACTGAATTTTCTAAGCCTAAATATTTTTGACTTGTTTAGAGATGAAGACTTGAAAATTCACGTGCAACAATCATTGTTTCATACCAGACAATATCTAATAACATCAAAATTTACACAATAGTAAATAAATTAAGATAAAATATCGTGCATCATTACTCTAAAAAACTGACGATTGTCTATAATTATTAAAGTTAGATATACATTCATACCTTGATGGACTTGATCGATCAACCTTAAACTGAATTTTTTTCCCAATAGCATAGTTTTTCAACACCATCATCAGTGTCTCTTTGTCTTTGTACAGTTGGCCTACCGAAACTGTAATATTTAGAGGATCATCTATTATTGGAGTTTCATCAAAATCTACAACTTCAGGATCATCTACGTTATCAAACCCAATCAACTGCAGTGCACCACCATTATGTATATCATATGCACTGGCAATTTATAGGCATACAAATGAATTTTTCTCGTTTTGATTAAAAGTGTGCATATCTTTCTCTTTCACTGTTATACACAATGGATATTCATTAAACGCATAATTTTTCTTCTTCAACTCAATATATACACGCAATCCCATATCATTGTGTATCATCATTGGTGGTGAATCATCATCACATTTGTACTGGATTTCAAGCAAATTAATTGTGCTGTCAACCATCAATTATTTTGAAATTATAGAAACAAAATCACCAAATTTAGTTTCTGTACTAATCACCACACCTTAAACTGAGTAATCCACAAATTGATTGTTGCTATCCCAGTGTCCCCTGTACTGTATCAAAATCGGCAAAGCAACCATTGAATCTGTATTCTATACAAAGAGATTGAAACCCTTCTTTAGCCGATTTCTTAGAACTTCAAAAATAAAGAAAATTATTCTCAAAGAAAGCACTAATTATTGCATCGGAATGCAGAAATTTGATATTCAACTGCCGTGATTTCTGAAAAAACTTCGCACCCTTTTTGATTTTTGAAGGAAATATAGTTTCTGCATTTGATTTTATTTTGGTCGACTGGGTAGTTACGCTTCTGAACATCGTGCAAGCGTGAATGGGGGGAACATAATCTTAAAATCCTCCCTATTTTGGAGGGGTTATATAATCGTGTCTGTTGGTATTTGGCTATTTTACGCCAATATTTTTGGACTATTAGTGCCAACCTAAATTTAATGCCAGTAAAATACCAATTATAGTATAGCATTGTTATATGCTGTCAATACCTCAAAGATAAATCTGAATTCTAGTTAGTGGAGATGTCACATCACCTAAACTTGGCCCACTTTATAGATATATAGATTTATGTTTCTTTTATTTATAAAAGAAAAATCATTTAAATAGAGGTTGGTATCTGCTCTAGTTATAATTGCTCCAGTATTTATCAATAGATATCTGAATTGGAGCCACGTACTCGTATGAAATTTTAAAGTCTTAGATCTCTTTTCTTCTATTCCTCTCTTTAAACTCGCCCCATCAAATGAGTGATGAAAATCTTCTCCGACAAATTTTTTTCTTACTCCAAATTCAATCTCAAATTTAAAAAAAATTATAATTCACTATATTTGAGCTGTCGTTTTTGAGATGGATAACCTAGCTTTGTGGAAAATTAAAATTAAAAGACATTTCAGTTATGGGTAGTATAACAAAAAAGAAGACATATAGTCTTCTTCTCTGTAATTGACTGTTCCATAGCAGTATGGAAATTTTTGATGGAAATAATATAGGTCTTTTCATGAATTGAAAATCTCAATGTTATGACTTATGATATATAGATGTGGATACAAGGAGGAGAAGGATACAATTGTGTAATTCAACAAACTGCTACTAGAAAAAGCCAAAAAGAACAAAAACGAAAGTTGCCATAGTAAAATAAAAAAGTAAGCGCAGCCAGGCTGGAATGTTTCTGTTGACTAAAAAGGATGCAGATATAGTGACTTATGTATTTTTCTTCAAGTGAGAGAAAGGAGTTTTAGGAGAAGAGGTATCTAAGCCTTTAGAATTTTAGAGGGGCACGTGGCTCTACTCCAAACCTGTATTGATGAATACTGGAGCGTTTATAATTGGAGCAGATCCCGACCCCTTAAATATATCTAATAGCACTCAAATGGTCATTCAATTAAATCTTTTAACTTTCTCGGGGCCAAATATCTATTTTTACCCTATAGTTATCGAGCTTTGTCATTTTTTATTTCTTAATATTTTAATATTTTCTCTCTTTTAATCTATATTATGGTCTTACCCATAGTATAAATAAATCTAATCTATACGCGATATTAATCCTAGTGACTGTACTTTCTTTATATACGCGACATTAACATGTCCTAGTCTAGCGTGCCATAAAGAAATAGACCCAACTATATAAACAGAAGCAGATGCATTTCCACTGATAACATCAGACATACTAAGTACAAAGAGTCCTTGGTTACAATAGCCCTTTCCCACAAACACATTATTTTTGGTCATTATGGTCTTATCAGATTCAAATGACACTTTCACTCCGGCTCTTCTCAACAAGGATACAGAGATCAAGTTTGCCCTCATTGTAGGAACATGCCGTACATAAAAAAGGGCTAAAGTTATTAGGCTTGAATCCGGTGAGAAATATCATTTTGGATGTGTCTACAAAATTTCAGGTCAATCGGAGTTGATTTGGATATTTTTGGCATCATTGGTGGATTTTAGAAATATCAAAGTTCTTAGGCTTGAATCCGGTGAGAATTTGGTGTTTTGATGTTAGTTTTGGTGTTTCAGGAGTGAAACTAAGTTTGAATGATGTTATGGGATATGTTGGTAAGTTTGGTTGGGTCCCGAGGGGCTCAGGATTGATTTCGGGTGATTAACGGACACATTTAGACTTACAGAAATAACTGGTTTTCTGGTGTTTTTGCTGTAGATATTTGTGCACCGCGATCGCGGGACTAAGGTCGCGATCGCGTAGAGTATTCTGAGGGTAAGGCGAGTTTGTGCATCGCGATCGCGTACGTTTGGTAAACGGAGCAGTGCGATCGCGGGAGTGAGGTTGCGATCGCGTGAGTTAAGGACTTATTGAGTCGCGATCGCGTGGATTATGCGACGGTTGCAATGAGTAAAATGAGGGCCGGAGAGGTTTGTTCTTCGCGACCGCGTGAGAACTTTCACGATCGCAGTTCATTAATCACTGGGCAGTATTTAAATATTTCCTCTGCGACTTAAATCCTCTTTTTCACCATTGTTGTACGACAAAGAGTTCTTGGGGGCGATTTTGAAGAGGGAAATTCTTGTTCTTCATAGAGGTAAGTGTTCTAGTAATTAAAACTCGATTATGGATGATTATAGAGCATAAACCAGTGTAAATTCATGGAAAAATAGTAGAAAAATTGGGTTTTAAGGCTTGAGATTATGAGACCTTTAGGGGTCGATTTGAGGGGTCAAACAAACTCCGATTTTGGTGTTCTTTATACGTACGGACTCGTAAGAGGACGAAGAACACTTTTGTATAAAAATTTCTGAGTTTCGGAATACGGGCTCGGGGGTCGAGTTTTGACCGGTTTCAGATTTTGAGTTAAATTTGATATCTTTCGATTGGAAATTGTTCCTTAAGCACATATTGATGATAAAAATCTAAACTTGGTAGATTTGGAGCCTTTGGAGGTTGATTCGAGAGGCAAGCGCATTGCGGAATAATTCCGGGCTAGTTTTGAGGTAAGTAATGTCCTTAAATCCTGTCATGAGGGTATGAAACCTCGGACGATGCACCCTTTCACGGGTTTTGAAATGCAAATGTTGAAACTTTGGAGATACATTCATTACTTAGGCGACTATTGAGTCGCGAAACGACTTTTAAAGCTTATTTCCAATAGTACTATATATACTTGATATGTTTTGGGCTGTAAGCCATGTTTGGGGTCTTAGTGCCGATTTGTTTACCCCTTGGGGGATGTTTTACTATTATCCTCACTGATATGTTATGATTTTACACTCAGTCTTTTTCTGTGAAATTATTTTGACACTCAGAGTATTTTGATACTAATTCTTGAAAATGAAACACTGTTTTTGGGTCGAGAACCCGGCATATTTATGGCCTGAAGGGCAAATTGAGAGTGTTTGATTGAGTGAGGCTGCTAGCCTATATTGTGAGGATGATATGATATGAGTGAGGCTGCATGCCTATATTGTGTGTGATTTATGCCATGCTATGGCTTATTATAGCGCTTGGGCTATAGGAGCCCCTCCAGAGTTTGTAACACACCCCCAGTGAGCGCCGGTACCGATTGAGTGATGCTCGCGGGGCTTATGAAGAGTGATTGTGAGGTTGCCTGATGGGCAGAGTGATTGTGAGGTTGCCTGATGGGCAAAGTGATTGTGAGGTTGCCTGATGGGCTAATACTGAAAGATATTGTGATGAGAAATGATTATGGCCCGAGGGGCAGTTTTATGAAGATTTTTACTGAGTTTTCAAACTATATTTACTTCGTTTTCAAACTGGTTTTACTGAGAATTTTATTGAGATATATTGATGTTACACTTGTTTCAAGGGATTTCTGGAAACTGATTTCGAACTTACTATTTGATGAATACTACATGGTGACTTGGTGTATACTGGTTTTGTGACTTGGTGTATATGTACTGTGTGCTTTATATTTCTCAGACTGTGATTTATTTTCATTACTACTGAGTTGACGTACTCATAAAGACTCCCTGTGCCTCTGCGCACAGATTCAGGTGACGGTTCGGAGCAATAGCTGTCTCAGTTCGTTAGCAGTTGTTTACGGGATTTCGAGGTAGCTGCCCAGCGTCCACAGCTTCTCCACTTCCCTTCCTTATTATGTTTTTAGTATTTGATTCAGAGACATATTATAGTTTTAGCAGAGTTAGATTTATTTATTCTTAGATGCTCATGACTATTGACTCCAGTTCTTGGGAGGTTGGTTAGACTATTATTGGAACGTTAAGACTTAATTATATTAATTGATGTTATGATTGAATGCTTATTATTTAATTGTGAACTTTTATAATTAAATAAATGCGTAGTGAGGTGATGGTTGGCTAGCCTAGTTCCACGATAGGCGCCATCACGGCCTGGTAGGATTTGGGGTCATGACAGTCCCAATCATTTTCCTCTCTACTACCTGATACATTTATATTATCAATAGATGACAATACATACAGATATGTCTCAAGCACTCTATGTCTAATCATAGTATCAAGTGATGATATCATTAACTACAAACAAATGCTTGGGAAGAGTAGTGTGTACGCAGATTTTGCCCCACCTTGTGAAGTTAGAGAGGTTGTTTTCGATAGACCGTCGGCTCAGGAAAAGCATAGTCACATCATTGTTGAAAAGAGACATAGTAATGGAGAAGCCGTAGAAAAGAAGCACTACAAGATGCCTTACCTCTATTAGCACAACTGGCCTTGCCTCAGATGAATTTGTGATCTTTGAACAACCTTTTTGTGCATGATTTCATTTAAGTCAATGTGTCCAAGGTCCATGTCATTAGTGTTTTTTTCCATATCAATTGAGGATGGGAAAGAAGAAAATTAATTTATGTTTTTTCAATATTCAGCAGACATAATCTGGAATTGGAAAGATAATTTTCTGCTCTAATATATGAATTACTGCAAGTGAGGCTAGTGAGGTTGCATAATAGAAAGAACTTTCAAGAATTTTCAACAGGAATGAGAAAGACAATAATTAGGGCCTGTTGAGCATAAAAACTAGTACTAGCTAGCGACTTCCACAAACCGTTTTTCAACTTCAACCAACAAATACTCTTCCGTGGTCAAACAAGTGATTATCTGTATGTATTACAATATGTAAGTAGAACGAAAAGATAGTTCATTCAGTTATCTGTACCATTTTCATCATAACAGTTTAAAGTCTAAAATGATGTAGCGCAGAAGTTCCATTGAGCCCCTTTGCAGTAAAATAGACAGCATATTCCTGTATTGTTGTTTCTATGTACTTTGGTGGATTCTCTTCCGACAACAACTCCTTAATAGGTCCATACAGTCTCGTGGATGCCAGGAAAAATGTAGAGAGGAAGCATGCAATTGATATCCTTGGACCAATATGATTGGCTAGTACCCGATGTTCAACGCTTTTAAACTTGTCATTTGATATTAGCTGTACACTTTGATGACAAACAATATTAGTATCGCACGCCGGCGCCTATACTCATATATATAAATTACGACAGAAGAAGTGCCACATATTTGGAAGGAAGACTAACCTGCAGAAGATCTGCAATATTTACGACAAGAGCACCAGGGGTCGGGGGGACATCAATCCAATGGTTTTGATGAAGAACTTGCAGTCCCCCTATATGGTCTTGGAGAAGCAGTGTTATGAACCCATCATCAGCATGTTTACTAGCACCTAATGTAAGTTCTGGTTCTGGACAAGCTGGATAGTAATGACATACTACTGAAAGTCCCTTGTCACAATCCATGTCACTGAGATGTTTTCTATTCAGCCCAAGTGCTTCTGCCAATAATTCAAACAGATAACTCCCTAGTTTCTTACTTCCTCAGAATACTTAATTATGTTATCCCTGTATTTGCATCAAAAAGAAAATATCAAACAGTAAATCATACAACCTAAAGCAATTTTTCAGTCACTGTTACCACTACACTAGAAGATTCCCCTTTGTTGAGGTACCTGTTGTTGGGACCAAAAAAAGCAGGCCTCATGCGGGAGCTAGCAAAGCAAACCTTGAACGACGATACATCAGACAACAAAAAAGAAATCTACCAAAAGAAACACAAACATTTAATGTGGTTCGGTCAACTGACCTACGTCCACGGCGGAGATGAGCAATCAACTATAACAAAAGAGAGTACAAATTATCGAGAGAACAACCTCACGAAGAGGCAAACACAAGTGACACACTAAGACTTGTCCCGTAAAGTTCTCCCTCTAAACACGACTCTCAAATCTCATATGGCTACATTGTGGATGCTACTGAATGAGAATGAAGGATTCTCAATTTATATAAGTCCAAACAATTTCCTACAAGAAAAAGGGCAAGCCAAACATGGAAAATTATATTTTCCTTCTAGGAAAAGAAAAATTCAATTATGGTAAATATGTTGTCCTTTCCTGAGATGAGAAACCAAATATGATAAGAAAATCAGGACAACACCTAACACCTGCTACCTCCCACTAGCAAAAGCACCGGTTAACTCTGCTCACCAAGACTTAGGCAGATCCAAATTCAAAAGTTTCTGTATATAAACATATGTTTTCTTTTATCCTATATGTAATTTTCCAACGAAGAGGAATCTATTGAACCCCGTTAAGACCATGTAGCTGTGTCCCAAGTTGTATACTTAATCATATATACTGAATCATGTTGACCTTGATTTTGGTAGTATCTGTTGAGTCATAGAAATGACATACCTACAGATTTGAGGCAGTTCTTCAGGAGTAGGAGTATTAGGAGCCATAATGCAGCAAAAAGTATCCCTCCAATTAGTTGCAGGTGCACTATACAAATCAAAATTGCTGTTGTAGACAACCTTTTTAGTTAACTCTCAAGTATATCATTGTTTCTTGATCTCAGTATCTTGCTCATGGAAACTACGAACTCCTCGTATCATTTCTTCCAAGACATCACCTGGAATTCCATGATTGACCACTTGAAAGAAACCCCATGTCTCAGATGCATCGAGGACTTTTTCAACGACGTCCTTTCGCTTGATTTGATCACCATCAATATTGATCACCATCAGATGGAAATATGAACTGTTCTGTGCTGGAATTTGACTTCTTTGTTGTATCTGGTGGTGAAATGAAAATCTTAGGGACTTTACTAACTCCTGCATCAACAAGTCCTTTACGAGAGACGAGAGGCTGATCTACGATTTGAAGTTGGCGGGTGCCATAATTTCCTTTAATGTATACTTTATAATGATTAATATAAAATTTCTTAGGAACGTTTTTTCGATTTTTTTTGAGTTGATTCGGGTCAAACTAATAGGTCTTTTTTATTTGAAAATTTAAAAATTACATCTCAAATATAAACAAAAATGTGATTCGATTTTTAAAATAGGATCACACCTACATAAGTAAAATCAAAATTTTCACTGGGAAATTACATCTTTTCCGTATATTAAAAATTAATTTACACAAGTAAGATAACCTATTCAAAAAAAGAATTACATCAATCAGAATAAGAAAATTTTAAAAATATTTTTCATAGATAAATTATATAAGCATAAATTTGATAAACACAATTTCCCATAAATCAAAATCATAAATCACATATTTTTTAAGCAATGCTTGTGAAATTATAGTAAAGTGATTTAAATTATATCTAACAACCATCACATAACACAATTTTTTATGATATAACAAAAAAGATTTGATTTTTTTTTATTTCAATCCAAAATTCTCATTAAGACCCGATTTTTCGCATTTGAAAAAAGAAAATTCAAAATTTTAATTAAGAGGATTGCTTATTTTATATAATTTTAAAGTTTAGGAGTCTCTTTTTTTGAGTGTTCTTGCTAGAGATCACATACAAAATAATACAATAGTAAAAAAAATATAAAAAAACAATAAAAGGATAAATAGAAATTCGGTGGTAGCCGAAAAGGAAAATGACTGGGACAAAAAGAAATAAAAGCCCAAAGAAAAGAGAAAATCAGACAAGGTTCAAGATAAATTCAACTTGAATTTGCACACGATAAAAGCTTTCAAAAAAGTCTATCAGTCATGGAACCTTTGTCTAACCTTTGTCTAGTTTACAGTTATGGGTGACAGAATCAGATAATTAACCTAATTTAAGAAAATCTCAACATAAATATATAAATTTTTTATCATTTTACCAGGTGCCATGTCACCCCTTCTTAAAGGGGTGGATCCGCCCCTGCCTTTAACACCTGCTTTTGTGTCGTCAAAGGCTTTTAACTCTCTCTTTCTATCATATTTTGATTCAATTGCTGAGAAAACCTCACTCTTGCTGCTGGTATCCATTTTCTTGATTTTTTGGTTCTTCCCTTGTTTTGTGATGACACTTTAAATTTCGAATAGAGTAATACTCTGTTTCAGTAAATGTGTCTTACTTCTATTTTAGTCTGTTTCTAATTAATATCAGTAAGACTCTAACTCTAATATTCCAGGTGACATATTTAAGACCTCAAGATTCAAAGATATTTTGGAACACTACATAACGGAGGGAGTATTATTTACAGGGGCGGATCCACCCCTTTAAGTAGAGGTGGTATGACATCCAGTAAAAAGATAATTTTTTTATATATTTTGATTGAGATTTTCTAAATTAGGTTAATTATCTGATCATACCACCCGCAACCGTAAACTAGACAAATATGTCATGGCTGATAGACCTTTTTGAAAGTTTTTCTCGTGTGTAAAATTCAAGTTGAATTTATCTTGAACCTTGTCTAACTTTTTTTTTATTTTTTATTTCCTTTTGTCCCAGTCATTTTCCTTTCCGGCTACCATCGAATTTATTCACTATTGTATTATTTTGTATGTGATCTCTAGCAAGAACACTCAACAAAGAGACTCCTAAACTTTAAAATTATATAAAATAAGCAATCCTCTTAATTAAAATTTTGAATTTTCTTTTTTCAAATCCGAAAAATTGGGTCTTAATGAGAATTTTGGATTGAGATCAAATTTTTTTCATCTTTTTTATTATATCATAAAAATTTGTGTTATGTGATGATTGTTAGATATAATTTAAATAACTTTATTATAATTTCGTAAGCATTGCTTAAAAAATATGTGAATTATGATTTTGATTTATGGGAAATTATAATTTAACTAATTTATGCTTATGGGGTAATTTATCTATGGAAAATATTTTTTAAATCTTCTTATTCTGATTGATGTAATTCTCTTTTTGAATATGTTATCTTACTTGTGTAAATTATTGTCAGCACGTAATTTTTGACCCGTCACGTTTTTAAAGCTATTTTTAGTGTTTAAATATTAAGTGATTTTAGTAGTTTATTTTAATTAATTAAGAGTTATTTTTATATTGTTATACATAAATTATATCATTTTAGTCTTCTTAGCCCAAATTTAAAACCCAACAAGACATGGACCCAACCCAATTCCCCTTAGCCCAATACCCACTAACCTAACTCTAACACCTTCTCCTAAAAAATAAAATCCACAGCAGCCATCACACAGAACAACTCCAGCGACCAACAACGCAAAAAAGGCTAACAACCTTCATCTCCTTCACTCTCCATCCAACCGTCCACAGCCTTCACTGCCATACGACCACCCTTCTGCCGCCGTCCATCCCTTAGCCTCAAACCGCAGCAAATCCACCACCCTCAACCAAAAAACTCACTGCCGCCATCCATCTTCGCGAGACTCGCCGGAAAACAACCACTCTTCATCTCACTACCCCATCGCCGACCACCCCTAATCTCCCACAACTTAACGCCGTTCCCTTTTCCAAAAATGAGCCTAGCAGCAAACATACGCACACAAGCACAAATGGAGAGCAACGACAGTGAGAGAGAGAGAGAGAGAGAGAGAGAGAGTAAGAGGGAGGCGAAGAGTTTCGTTATTGTAAGTCCATGGGAATTTGGCCTGTTTTGTTTGATGTCTGTTGTTTAAAACATTTTGATAGAGTCTTGTTAATCTTTTGAGTCAAGTTACGTGTTAGATACAATTGTTAGGTTAGTGTATTAGTTCGTTTTATTTATATTGATTGAGAAATACTCATGAAAACGGTGGTTTATTTTAGGCGTGATTAATAATTTATCGTGGCTATGGGTACGGTTTTCGTAGCATGGTTACGATGTGTAAATCCCATTCGAGTGCACGCTGGCGTGACTCGACCAACTTCTAACAATAATAAAAATAAACATGTTCTAGATCACGGGTACGGTTCTCGTGGCGTGATTCGCAATGTGCACAAAAACAAATGAATGCGCGACATCGCGACTTGTTCAAATAATTTCCATAAATCACGGACCCCTTTAAATTAATCTCAAATGTACGAAAACAACTTATGAACATGGTAGTTCACTTTAGGAGTAATTAGTAAATAATAAATTATCGTGACTATGAGTATAGTTCCCGTGGCATAGTCACAGATACGTAACTCCAAAATTCGAGTGCACGCTGGCGTGATCGATTCCCAACTCCAAATTTGTAAGATAAACACGTTGTGAATCACAGGCGCGGTCCACGCGGCGTGATTTGCGGTGCGTACAAAATAATTAAAAGCGGCTAAAAAGTAAAATGCACAATAGGTCTTAAATATGTATTAAATCAGATAATTAGGCCAATTATTAATAGTTGAGCGACCGTGCTAAAACCACGGAACCCGAAAATGCCTAATACCTTCTCCCGGGTTAACAAAATTCCTTACCCGGATTTCTGTGTTTCGCGGACTTTAAACAGAGTCATTTTTCCTCGATTTGGGATTATGAAATAAATTGGTGACTTGGGACACCATAAATTATTCCAAGTGGCGACCTGATAAAATAAATAATCCCATTTCGATTATTGTCACTTTAATTGAAAAAAATCTCTTATCCCACCCTTCGGAAAAAATGAGGTGTGACAGCTCTGGCGACTCTGCTGGGGAAAAGAAATCTCTAGTTCAGGGTTCAGAATTCGATCTTAGAATAACTGTTATAGTTGGTTTTTGCTTATTATATGATTTTTTACGTGTTTAAGCCTAATGTGCTAAATGCCGCTTTTACTGCTTTGATATTTCTTGAACTGTATATAAAATTGCTACGAAACCCTTCTTCTCTATGAGTCTTCTAAATCCTCTGGGAAGTGCACGCTGGCGTGACTTCTTTTCTATTAGTGTCATACCCTAATTTAGAACGAGGATCGGGTCAGTTACAAAGCCGGATGGCCTTTTGGTTACCGGCACGTTGCCCCCCCTCGGCTCGAGTTGTACGCTCGGGTAAGCCAGGTCTAGAACAATACACCCAGATTTTAAACCTATAATAACATAGCCTCATGCCGGATCCTTATTAGGAACGCTTGTTTGCATCACGTGCATTTGACTTAGGGGACTCAACACGGGGGTTGGGTCCGTCTAGGACAGGTGTACCCAAAAATAAAAGACCATCTTGATGCATTTTATGTGCTACATGTTGCATTCTTCAAGGGTAAAAGAGTTCATTTGGCGGACAAATATTTGGGAAAGAAGGGTGAAAAATGAAGCAAGTGGGGCCCAGTTATTTTTTCTTTCACAACTTTTTCAAAAAAAAAAAAAACATAAAATGAAAAAAAATTAGAAAGATTTTGCACGTTCCCATCATTTAAAAAAGAAAAATAAAAAAAGAGAAAGAAAATCCAAAAATATTTTACATGTTTCCATCATTTTTCAAAAAATAAAGAGACAAAAAATGTGTTTTTAACAAATCAATATTTTTTAAATTCTCTCTCGTATCCAACTTCCCGAACTACGCATACCTGATTCTCGTCTTTCGCGGTGGGATACGTAGGCATCCCACATAGGGTCTGGTCTTCCTAGTGAGTCTTAGGTTCTTGGCTTCGAGGATCGTAGCCAAATCTTGCATATCTAACCATTTTTGGCCACGACGACCTTTTTCGCAAAATAGGGTTGTTTTTGCAAAGTGTCTTTTTGAACCATGTTGGAGAGTCTTGGATCCAAAATTAGGTATCCTTTTTCTTTAAGGCCCGTCTTTGTCGAATTTGCATGTCTAGCCGCTTTTGGCCACATATGTCGTTGTTGCAAAATAGGGGTCATTTTTGCAAAAGTGGTTCAATGATCGTTTCTTAGAGTCCTGGTCTGCAATAAGATGTCCTCTCTGTTGAAGGTCTGTTCTGTTGAATTTGCCTGCTTTGCCATTTTTTAGCCACATAAGTCATTTTTACAAATTGGGTCGTTTCTGCAAAGTAATTTTTCCTTGTCTTTGAGGGCACCTTTGCTGAGTTTGCACTAATAACAACTTTTGGCCACGCAAGACATTTTGCCAAAATAGCCTCAATCATGTCTTGCATGTGTCCAACAGGAAGTGTAATTGTCGTACAAAGTGTTATAGGTCTTTAATTCTATTTGGTCTTAGTTTTCTCATACAGGTGTGGATCTACTTACCGGAGCTTGAGCACGACAGACGCCGTAGGACCATCCAGTCAGGATCGCTGCATTTAAGAGCTGCTTAAGAAGATTATTATTGTTATTTTTTTAATGCTTTTGAGTCTTTTTTTATGTTGTCTTTTACTTTCTAGTCATGTCCAATAGTATTGAGCCTTTTAGATGGTGTCAGAGTCTATCATAGTCTAGCCGAGTTTGTCGAGTCTTTTGCTATTGTATTTTTGATTCCGTATTCAAGAAAAAAATTGTAAATGAAAAATCCAAAAACATTCTTATTTTTTTTAAAGTTTATTTTATCCATCACTTCTCCGGAACTACGCTTGGTCTGATTCATGTGGAACATGATACGTAGGCAACTTACATAGGGTTCGATCAATTCATAAAAAAAAATTAACAAAAGAAGAAGAAGAAAAAAAAGGGGAAATGAATTTGTGGGACGTGAGGGTGAGAGAAAGAAATTAGTGATAATTAGAAAGAAAAGAGTGGAAGGAAAATAAGCAAGTCAAGAAGTGCTAGAAATGAAAGAAAAGAGAAGACTGAAATGTACAAAATTGGGATGATGCCAAATGACCTTGTGACCCTCGAAGCCATTCATGAACCATTAATTAATGCTAGGTGCATTGCATGTAATGTGATATTTCTATATGATAAATGCCCTAACGCAACATGTTAGCTTTATTGTGCTCCTCTTTGGTACTTTCACTGTTATCATAACAGGAGGTGGTTAGTTTGTGGTATTCTAATGAGTCATCCGTACGACACAAGGTCAAAGAGCAAGATAGCTATGGCTAGCAAAGACTTGGACACATGTGTTGTTGATCCGTCTAAGGAGATTGTTGAATCAGAATCTGAGTTGAAATAAGAGGTCTTGAGGTTGAAAGGACATATGGCCGAAATGTACCGAGCCTGGATTAGTGGGCGCCATCCACCTTCATTCCCTAACAACTATGCAGAAAACCCTGCTTCCATTCCACCAATGTCCCAAGCCCAGATGCCCAATACCATTGACCTTTCCCTACAACATGCACCAGGCTTCACCCCTTACCACTCCTACCCCGGCACTTCGTCCCAAACTTTTCATGCCCCACCAGCCAAAACAACCTCATACCCTGCTCCGACATCTACTCATATTTTTGTACCACCTCCACAAACCACCCTTCACCAATCCTCTAGTGAGCCCGTGTTCCAAGCTCCGGATACCCAATACTATGTTCCTGAACCCGCCTTCAAAGTCCCAGATCCTTACTCCTACACTCCTCACTTTGAGCCTCATGCTGAAATTGAGAAACTACCCAAGAAACCGGAGCAAGAGGATATGTTTAGGAAAGTAAAGAGTCTGGAGAAATCATTGAGAAATATGCAAGGGTTAGGAAGACAGGTGAGTATGTCTTATAAGGATTTGTGTTTGTTCCCTGATGTCCAGCTGCCTGCCGGGTTCGATGCCCAAGTTTGACTTGTATGATGGACATGGGGATCCTGTAGCTCATTTGAGAGGTTATTGCAGTAAAATGAGAGGCGCCAGGGGGAAAGACGAATTACTGATGGCGTACTTCAGCCAGAGTCTGAGTGGGGCAGCTTTAGAATGGTACACCCGCCAGGACGCCAACAGGTGGTAAACATGGGACGATATGGCTCAGGCCTTTGCCCGACACTTTCAGTACAATATAGAAATTGTCCCGGATCGCATGTCCCTCACCAAGATGGAAAATAGGCCTAATGAAAGCTTTAGGGAGTACGAGCTCAGATGGAGATAGCAAGCAGCCCGAGTCAATCCACTGATGGAAGAAGCTGAGATGGTTGAGTACTTTCTTCAACCTCAAGAGCCTACTTACTTTGGGAATTTGATCTCGGCTGTGGGTAAGCCTTTTAATGACGTGGTGAAAATGGGAGAAATGGTAGAAGAAGGTTTGAAGTCAAGCAATCATGAGCTATTCTACTTTAAAAGCCACAACACAAGCAATTCAGAACGACACATGAAGCTTGTTGGGTTAGAAAGAACATGATAATGTTGCCATGGGTGTCTCAGGATCACGCCATGGCCCAACGGGTCTGCCTCCCCAATATACTCAGCATCGACGCCAACCCCAAACCTATCCTCGAGCTCCCCATAATCCACATAAGTATTATCCTCCGAACCACATCCAGTCATCTGTCCAACCACTGGGTCACTCCTTATAGCGAGCGCCAACACTGCATAACATGTTCTTGCTTTCACAACATGTTCGAGCATCCAACAACCCTAGAAAACAGGGGCATGGAGAGGAACAAAGTCAAAGAAATAGTTTCACGCCAATCGGAGAATCCTACACAAGCTTATGTGAAAAGTTAAAATATTCTGGCTTGATCGAGCCACTCCTCGGCTATACTCCGGATCCATATGCAAAAGGTTTTGATCTTGCTGTACGGTGCATGTACCACTCTAATGTCCAAGGGTATAGCATTGAAGATTGTCGCACTTTGAAAAGGGAAATAAAAATAATAATTCAAGAAGGGATAATTGTGATCTAGGACATAGACACCCAGAATATCGTGCATGATCCTTTACCTGCACATAATGATGCACACTTTGTGGAGATGATGCGTGGTGACATAGATTATGAGAATCCTCTCAGAAACTTGCCGACTGAAATTGAAGAAGGTCATGATGGTTTTGATGAGAAAATTTGTGGCTAAATGTCAAGCTTAAAAATTGAAAAGTCATTCCCTCATCACTAGGAAGGAATCTTGGTAGCTTGTTTTGATATTTTTTCTATTATCTGGGTTATTTCAGGGTTGTGATCCAGATTTTATTTATTTTATTGAGTCAAACCCTTCTATCCCTCTATTCTGTTTGTGTGAGTCTTGTCTGTCTGTTTTGTTGTTGTTTTCGTTATCCAGGTTATTTTAGGATTGTAGCTCGAGTTTTAGGTTGTTTGTCTTGTCGTTAAACCCTTCCATCCTTTACTCAATGAAATACAGTTTGTCCTTTTGTGTCATTTTGTGCTTAGTTCTCTTCACGCCAGTTTTAGTGACATGACATGCATGCGGAATTTTTAGCCAGATCTTGAAAACCAGTCTAATCATGGAATAATAAAACATAATTTTGAATATGATAAAAAGATGCATTTGAAGAAACAAGAAAAGATTCATGCATTCTAAGATAACCTGAAGCTTGAATTGAGTGAAAATGAGGCAGTTAGTCTAGGAATCAAGAGGTTGATAAGAGCATACTACAAGGAAATGTATCTCAAGCAGTTGAAGATAGACCAGTCAATGTTGAAAAGCATCCCTCCACATCAAGATAAGATTGAGTCAAGTCTGCTTCGTACTGGCGAGGGTCATTCATTGGGTTGAAGGTATTTCTCATTGGCACTTTGTGTTTGTGTTGATGCCATCAAGAGACATTGTGCATGGTTCGTCGGCTTATCTTCAATTGCATTGTTTGTACTTGGCACTCTTAAAGTTTGGTATCACGAAGGCATTTTATTCTGCCACCCCAAACACTTTTATCTTTTGCTACCCATTTTGAGCCTTAATTTATTTTCTTTCATACCCCTCTTTTGGAATCCGAAATAGAGTTAGAAAATAGAAAGTATAGAAAAAAAAAAAGGAGAAAAGAAAAAAAGAGAAGAGAAAACAGAAAAAAATAATAAAAAAAGAGAAAAGAAAAAGAGAAAACAGAAAAAAGAGAAAAATAGAAAAAAGAAAAAGAAAGAAAAAAAAAAGCAACAAAAACAAAACAACATTTATGTTTGAACTACGTTCGACCTGATTCTTGTCACCACAAGATACGTAGGCAGCCTTATGGTTCGAGCCATCAAAACAAAAATCCAAAAAAAAAAATCCCCAGACTCCAAGAAACTGGGGCAGAAGTTTTAATTTTGGCTAAAAGATATGATTCCAAAAGTTGTAAATTTTAACCCTTTAATCTTAAATTATTTTGAGCCTTCATACCACTGTTTCTTTTCAACCCTGTCCAAAAGCCTATATTACAGTCCAAAGAAAGACCTCCCGACCAATCTTTAAGGATGCCAAAGCAAGTGTGTGGTGAAAGTATGATTTTCTTGAATTATGTGTAATACCTTGATCTCAGCACAAAGAGAGAAAATGATAAAATGAGAGAGCCTTATTGGTGAAAACCCTTAGGGGCACCATAAGGCGACGGTGAGTTGAGAGAAAGAGCAAAATGAGAGAGGCTTGATGGTGAAAATCCTTCGGGCACTACAAGTTGAATAAGGATCGTGAATCTGATAGGATGATCAGAGCATTGAAGCCCAATTTCACGGCATAGAGGTATAACAAGAGTGAAACATTGGACTTGCTTGGCAGATTAGGTTGCTCAATCCAAAATGCATGTCATAGTCATTAGAGCTAGTGTCCACATGTGATAAGTTTCTACTTTGTAATTTTCTTGTTTGATATCATCTCTTTCCATTGACCCTTACTCTGTTCCTCTTGCTTTGTCAATTCCTTTTTTTGAGTCCCTTTGGTCAGAACAAGTGAGAAATAACTTCAAAAATTGCTACCAGCTTTCCAATTGCATAGAGCGGCATCTGGCTAGCACATCAAAGCGACATAATTCATGAAAGAACAATATGCGCATTGATTTGATAATAATCGAAGTGCTTTGGGATTCATGTGAAATGCAAATGTTCGCTAAATGTCAATTCATGAGAAATACATCGGGTATAAGGTATTTGGCTTGAACAGATCAGGGGTGTTTTCATTGATAAGGGTTGACAGAGAAAGTGGTTAACCAATAACAAGCAAGGTCTTCCAAGTGGAAATCAAAGTTATCATGGCAAGTGAAGGAGCAAAAGCCCTCAAGGTCAAGGCCACAAACTAACCACCATGTTTAAACTCACAAGTTTTTCATTGTCTGAAACAGGGATGAAGGCTATGTTCACATCAAAGCTTGAATTTTTCAGGTGTAATGCCTCAATTTTGCTTACGCAAAGGCTATTGAGAATATCACACATCACCCCTAGGAGATGCACTTCCTAGTCTGGGTCTTTCAAATATATTTTTGTTTAGGAGACACACTTCCTAAATTGAAATTTCACCCTAGGAGACGCACCTCCTAGCTTGGTTCATTTAAGTTTCACCCCTAGGAGACGCACTTCCTAGCTTAGTTCATTTAAGTTTCACCCCTAGGAGATGCACTTCCTAGTCTGTGTCTTTCAGGGTATACTTTGTTTTATGAGACACACTCCCTAAATGAGATTCTACCCCTAGGAGACGCACTTCCTAGTTTTGGGTCATTTAAGTTCACCCCTAGGAGATGCACTTCCTAGTCTGTGTCTTTCAGGGTATACTTTGTTTTATGAGACACACTCCCTAAATGAGATTCTTCCCCTAGGAGACGCACTTCCTAGTTTTGGGTCATTTAAGTTCACCCCTAGGAGACGCACTTCCTAGTTTGGTTAATTCTAGCTTCACCCCTAGGAGATGCACTTCCTAGTTTTTGTACCATTTAAGTTCATCCCTAGGAGACACATTTCCTAGTGTGAGTCATTTAAGTTTCGCCCCTAGGAGATGCACTTCCTAGTCTGGGTCTTTCAGGTTATATTTTTATTTTAGGAGACGCACTTCCTACATTGAGATTTCACCTCTAGGAGATGCACTTCCTAGTCCGGGTCTTTCATAATATACTTTTAGGAGACGCACTTCCTAAATTGAAATATCTCCCTTACAGACACACTTTCTAGCCTGGGTCTTTCATGTTATACTGTTTAGGAGACGTACTTTTTAAATTGAGATTTTATCCATAGGAGACGTATCTCCTAGTTTTGGTTCATTCAAGTTTCATCCCTAGGAGATGCACTTCCTAGTTTGGGTAAGTTAAGTTCATTAGACACACTTCCTAGTTTGAGTCATTGAGGTTTCACCCTTAGGAGACGCACTACCTAGTCTGAGTCTTTCAAGTTATATTTTGTTTAGGAGACGCACTTCCTAAATTAAGATTTTACCCCTAGGAGATGCACTTCCTAGTTTGGGTCATTTAAGTTCATCCCTAGGAGACGCACTTCCTAGTTTGAGTTATTGATTTTACCCCTAGGAGATGCACTTCCTAGTTTGGGTCATTTAAGTTCATTCCTAGGAGACGCACTTCCTAGTTTGAGTCATTTAAGTTCACCCCTAGAAGTCACACTTCCTAGTATGGGTCTTTCAAGGCATATTTTGTTTAGGAGATGCACTTCCTAAATTGAGAATTTACCCCTAGGAGACGCACTTCCTAGTTTTGGGTCATTTAAGTTCATTTCTAGGAGACACACTTCCTAGTTTGAGTCATTTAAGTTCACCCCTAGGAGACACACTTCCTAATTTGGGTCTTTCAAGTTATAGTTTTTTCACGACCCGAAATCCAACCGTCAAGGCCGTGATGGCGTCTAACGTTGAACCCGCTAGCCAACGTTTACAGTATTTGTAGTCTATCCCTTTATTACTTAGCAGTTAACAGTGATATTCAAGAACACTTAGTAACAACGTGCGGAAGAAATGAAATTCTAACATTTTGATTGAACAGTATTACACAAACGCCCATATTAGTTTCCTAAAATCTGGTGTCACAACTTTCATGGACTGTCTAAGATTTACTACAAACATGAGTCTGAATAAACATGGAACTACTGTCTCGGAAATACATGTAAAGACAGGAAAAGAGAGATAAAGGAGGTAACGCCAAGGCCCACGAACGCCTGTGGGACTACCTCGGTGTCGCCTGTGTGGGCTGAAGGATACTCCCTCTATAAATGCCCACTAGGTCCGGCTCCGTAGTCTGCACAACATAAAGAAGTGCTGGTGTATCATCAGTATAACCGACCCCATATACTGAGTAAGTGCCGAGCCTAACCTCGGCGAAGTAGTGACGAGGCTAGACACGACAACAACAAAATACCTGTACAGTTCAATAATATATAACAGGGAAGTGACATGAAATAAACAATTAAGTACAACAGAACAGGGGCACATACTGGGGGAAACAAGAGAATCAATGATGAATAACTGAACGAAGCAACAGTTTAGAAGGGTAAATGTCAACAGGAAGTAACAACACAAAGCAAATATGTACACGGCATCACCCTTCGTATTTTACTCTCATCCTCACCAAAAAAAGTGCACGGCATCACCCTTCGTGCTTTTACTATCATCCTCACTATGCAATAAATAAATAAAAGGGCACGGCATGATCCTTCGTGCTTTTAAATGTAATATCATGGCACAACATCACCCTTCGTGCTTTTACTCTCATCCTCACAATGCAATGAAT
This sequence comes from Nicotiana undulata, assembly GCA_005239495.1. Classification (NCBI taxonomy): domain Eukaryota; kingdom Viridiplantae; phylum Streptophyta; class Magnoliopsida; order Solanales; family Solanaceae; genus Nicotiana; species Nicotiana undulata. Next base: position 32,944 of record ML271667.1, on the reverse strand, counting down.
GAAATGAATACACGACATCACCCTTCCTGCTTTACACTCTTCCTCACCCAAACAACAACAAAACAACAACTTGGCAAGGAAATCAACAACAGGTAACATAATTCATAACAACCCGGCAAGGGAGCAACAACCGAAATAATACCGTCCCGGCAAGGGACTCAACTATAACCAATCTCATTCAAGTATAAAACTCAATAAAAATAATCCTTAACCGAAACTTTTTATCACATGTCCTCTATCAAGTATTTTCAACAATTGAACAACTTCCAAAATGAAATCTACTTCATAACACAATGAATATCGAAGAAAAACACATAATACATCAAACCGACTCACGGGCATACTTGACAAACAATATATAGGTACTCGTCACCTCACCTATACATTGAAAATGGTATAAACAAGTAGCACATACGACTCAACACCTATTCCCTCAAGCTAAAGTTAGGCCAAACACTTACCTCGACTCCAAGAATCCAAATCAAGCCTCTAGCACCGCTTTTCCTTTCGAACCCGAATCCAAAACAACCGTATCTAGACATAATTGGCTCAATAACATCAATAATTGCTAAACAGTTCAATTCCAAAGCTTAATTATAGAATTTCCAACATTCTTCCCAAAAATCCAAGAATCGACCCTGGGCCCGCTTAGTCAAAACGTGAGGTTCGGACCAAAACTCGATCACCCATTCCCCCACGAGCCCGAATATATAATTTGTTTTGAAATCCGAGCCAAAACGAGGTCAAATTCCCAAATATTTAAAAATCCCTAACTCTACCCAAACCTCAATTTCTACCCTTAAGTTCCATGATTTTAGGCCTAAAATCTAATAAATGTTGATGAAAATGGAAGAAAATGAAGTTAGAATTACTTACCTATGAAGCTATGGTGGAAGAGATGCTCCAAAATCGCCTAAGAGGGTTGGGGAAGAAGGGTTTTATGAAAATGGTGGAAAAGTCCCGTATGGATTCTGTTTTGGGTATTAAAAATAACTAGGCAAAAATTACTCTCAGCGTTCGCGGAGGTTTAAATATTATGGCCTATGCGTTCGCGGTTGGGGGGCTGCGTTCGCACAGGGCAATTGACCCCCAGCCCCCCAAGTCCCCTCTACACCTGTGCGTTCACACCCAAACCCCCGCGTTCGCACAGTAGCTACCCAAAGACCCTCTGCGTTCGCATCCTACCTGGTGCGTTCGCACAAGTCTAAACTATCCTGACCCCCCAAACCTCTATAACCCTGTGCGTTCACACTCCCTTGAGTGCGTTCGCATAGGGTATTTCTCCTGGACACCAGCAACAGTAATAACACCAGATTATTCTAAGGCTTTTGCACTCCGACACCTACCCGAAACTCACCCGAGCCCTCGGGGCTCAAAACCAAATATGCACACAACTTCATAATCATCTTACAGACTTATTCGTGTAATCCAACCACCAAAATAACATCAAAACAATGGATTAAACCTTAAAATCAATGAAAATACTTCAAAACTTCTTAAACTTTCAAATTTTCCATTTTTGATCCGAATCACGTCAAACAAATTCCGTTTCTTACCAAATCTCACAGATAACACATAATAAATATATTGAACCTATTCCAGGCTTCGGAACCATAATACGGGCCCGATATCATAGGTTTCACATCAAATCTCATTTTTCAAAAACCTTTATATTTTTCAGAAAATAATTTTCTTTAAAAATTCATTTCTCGGACTTGGGACGTCGGAATTTGATTCTGGGCATACGCCCAAGTCCCATATTTTCCTACAGACCCTACGGGACCGTCAAATCATAGGTCCGAGCTTGTTTACCAAAAATGTTGACCAAAGTCAACTTTATTCAATTAATTATTATAAAATCCTCATTTTATCAATTTTCCACATAACGGCTTCCCGGCTATGCGTCCAGGCTGCGCACGCACATCGAGGTGAGATAAAAGGAGGCTTTCATGGCCTAGGAACACAAATTTAGCTAAAATTATACGGGATGACCTTTTGGGTCATCACAAGTTTTGTTTTAGGAGACGCACTTCCTAAATTGAGATTTTACCCCTAGGAGACGCACTTCCTAATTTTGGGTCATTCATAGGAGACACACTTCCTAGTTTGAGTCATTGAAGTTTCACCCCCTAGGAGACACACTTCCTAGTTTGGGTCTTTCAGGATATACTTTTAGGAGACGCACTTCCTAAATTGAGATTTCACCCCCAAGGAGACGCACTTCCTAGTTTGAGTCTTTCAGGTTTTACTCTTAGTAGACGCACTTGCTAATCAATCATTCTTGGTTTTGCTCATAGGGGACGCACATTCTAGTCGAGTCTTTAGTTTACTCTTATCATTGCATCAGTAGCATAAGTGGTTTACAGTTTTTCTAACAACTCACAAATCTCCCGAGTGCAAACTGGGGTAGAGAATTTTGTTTGTTTTGTTGTTTTGATTGCAGGCGCCCACCTGGAGAACGAGGGAATTCATTTTAGAATTTAATTCATGTTAGAAGTAGCATAATCTCGCGGCAAGAATGCGAGACAATAGATGACCAACAGAAGTAGTCTCAATCCAGAATAAAAGAAAAAAAAAGCATCCAAAATGCAGAGGCGGAGACAAGATATGGATTGCTCAAGACATGACTGAGTCACGGGCTTTGCATGTTCCGTCATGATCCGAAGAGCTGAAGAAGGATAAACTAGCACCTGCAGCTAGCAAGCGTCAATGTTCAAATCTAAAGTATGCATGAAGACCATTCAAGACTCAAGATCAAGCTTCAAAAGACTTATAGATAGGAATCTTGTAACTCATAGCTGACATGCGTAGTTAGTCTTTTTCATTTTTTGATTTTAATGTAATGGCAGGAACCGCGGACCGGAACCTCGACGACACCTCGCTCGACTATCCATCTCGGTATACTCCATCACTCTTCTCACTTCTGAACTACACGTAGCCTGATTCCTTTGTAGCCAAGGATATGTAGGCAGCTCAAATACCAGGGCTCGGTCACAATCTTTTACCCACATTTCTTTCTTTTGAATAAGTGTCGGGTCAGAAATCAATTACGTCCCTTACTTGTTCTTTGCTCAAAAACACTTCGTGTTTCCAAGCAAAGAAGGGCAGCTGTCAGCACGTAATTTTTGACCCGTCACGTTTTAAAAGCTATTTTTAGTGTTTAAATATTAAGTGATTTTAGTAGTTTATTTTAATTAATTAAGAGTAATTTTTATATTTTTATACATAAATTATATCATTTTAGTCTTCTTAGCCCAAATTTAAAACCCAACAAGACATGGATCCAACCTAATTCCCAAGCCCATTCCCCTTAGCCCAATACTCACTAACCTAACCCTAACACCTTCTCCAAAAAAAAAATCCACAACAGTCGTCACACAAAACAACTCCAACGACCAACAATGCAAAAAGGGTTGACAGCCTTCATCTCCTTCACTCTCCATCCAGCCATCCACAACCTTCACTACCATACGACCACCCTTCTGCCACTGTCCATCCCATAGCCTCAAACCGCCGCAAATCCACCACCCTCAACCAAAAAACTCACTGCTGCCAACCACCTTCGCGAGACTCGCCGAAAAACAACCACTCTTCATCTCACTACCCCATCGCCGGCCACCCCTCATCTCCCTCAACTTAACGCCGTTCCCTTTTCCAAAAACGAGCCTAGCAACAAACATACACACACAAGCACAAATGGAGAGCATCGACAGTGAGAGAGCGAGAGTAAGAGGGAGGTGACGAGTTTAGTCTAAAACAATCGAATGAACAGTAGCTTCGAGTTTGGGTTCCGAGTTTTCCGGCGTCGATTCGAGGTCACGGTTTGCAATTTCGGCGTTTCACCAATGATTGTTGCTTTGTTATTTTGATTGAGTTACGAATTTTCAGTTTTATTCGTCAATACAAAGGTCCGATTCTTTCCTGCGTTTATTGCTCTATTTCGTTTCTGATTCATATGTTTTAGATCCTGTTACTTATGCCTTACTTCTTCACTTTTCATGTATGTTTGCTTTTTTGATTCTTACATTAGTTAAAAGCAGAAAGTATAAAGGTTTTCTATTTTTGAGCTGATGAACAATGAATCCAGTTGGATTTGATTTTTTTTCCTTCTCTTTTGTCATCTTTTCGTTATTGTAAGTCTATGGGAATTTGGCCTGTTTTGTTTGATGTCTGTTGTTTAAAATATTTTGATAGAGTCTTGTTAATCTTTTGAGTCAAGTTACGTGTTAGATACAATTGTTAGGTTAGTGTATGAGTTCGTTTTATTTATATTGATTGAGAAATACTCATGAAAATGGTGGTTTATTTTAGGCGTGATTAATAATTTATCATGTCCATGGGTACGATTCTCGTGGCATGGTTACGATGTGTAAATCTCATTCGAGTGCACGCGGGCGTGACTCAACCAACTTCTAACAATAATAAAAATAAGCATGTTGTAGATCGTGGGTACGGTTCTCGTGGCGTGATTCGCAATGTGCACAAAAACAAACGAGTGCGCGACATCGCGACTTGTTCAAATAATTTCCATAAATCACGGACTCCTTTAAATTAATCTCAAATGTAGGAAAGCAACTTATGAACATGGTAGTTCACTTTAGGAGTAATTAGTAAATAATAAATTATCGTGACTATGGGTACAATTCCCGTGGCATAGTCACAGATACGTAACTCCAAAATTCGAGTGCACGCTGGCGTGACTCGATCCCCAACTCCAAAATTTTAAGCTAAACACGTTGTGAATCACGGGTGCGTTCCACGCGGCGTGATTTGCGGTGCATACAAAATAATTAAAAGCGGCTAAAAAGTAAAATGCACAATTGGTCTTAAATATGTATTATATCAGATAATTAGGCTAATTATTAATAGTTGAGCGACCGTGCTAAAACCACGGAACCCGGGAATGCTTAATACCTTCTCCCGGGTTACCAGAATTCCTTACCTAGATTTATGTATTTCGCGGACTTTAAACAGAGTCATTTTTTCCTCGATTTGGGATTCTAAAATAAACCGGTGACTTGGACACCATAAATTATTCCAAGTGTCGACTCTGATAAAATAAATAATCCCATTCGATTATTGTCATTTTAATTAGAAAAACTCCCTTATCCCACCTTCGGGAAAAAGGAGGTGTGACAATTAATTTTTAATATACAGAAAAGATGTAATTTCCCAGTGAAAATGTTAATTTTACTTATGTTGTTATACTAAAGGTGTGATCCTATTTTATAAATCTAATCACATTTTTTTTATTTGAGATGTAATTTTTAAATTTTTAAATAAAAAATACCTATTAGGTTGACCCGAATCAATTTAAAAAAATCGAAAAAACATTCCTAACAAATTTTATATTAGTTTATAAAGTATACGTAAAGGAAATTATGGCACCCGCCAACTTCAAATCTTAGATCCGCCTCTAAATTAGAGGAACTTGGTCCAAATCCTTGGATTCTGCTATAGGGTCAACATCGAATTTAGTATATGAATACATGAAAATTGGCTTAATAGAAGACTTACTATTCAAAGATTTTAGGCTCAGTTGGTCCCAAAGGGTACAACTTGCCATTGACACTACCAAAGGGCTATGCTAGCTATTTGCATGAAGAGTGCTATACCCAAATTATTCATAGCGACATCAAGCCCCAAAATGTGCTTTTAGATGACAGAATGAGAAAAAAATAGCAGAGTTTGGAACGGAAAGCTCTCGAGGAAAGATCAGATCACTCGAACGACCCCTAATATACATGGAACAAGAGCGCCAAAGTCGTTCAGGAACATGCATAAAACGGTTGTGTTAGGATCGAAATAATCAGGTGTCATGCGCGGCTAGTAAAGCAAACCTTTAACGACGATAATACTGATAACTAGAGAGAAATATATCAAAAGAGACACTAACATTTAACGTGATTCGGCCAATTGACCTACGTCCACAGCAGAGATGAACAATCTACTATATAAAAGAGAGTACAAAAATATTGAGAGAACAACTTCACGAAGAGGCAAACACAAGTGACACACTAATACTTATCCCGTAACAAGACTCTCAAACCCCTTATGGCTACATTGTGGATGCTACTGAATGAGAAGGAAGAATCCTCAATTTATAGAATTCCAAACCTTTTCATACAAGAAAATGGACTAGCCAAACATGGAAGAATTATAATTTACTTCTACTAAAATAAAAACTCAATCATGATAAATATATTGTCCTTTCTTTTCAGAAATAAAAAACCCAAATATGATAAGAAAATCGACACTAACCCCTAACAAAGTGGACATATACAGCTTATGGATCTTGCTTTTGGAGCTGATTTGCCATAGAAAGAAATATAATCAAGACGTGGCAAATGAGAATGAAATGATAATTGTGGAGTGGGCTTATGACTTCTTCAAAACAAAAAAGTTGCATTTACTCGTGAGTATTGATGAAGAGACAACATAAGATATCAAGAGATTTGACAAGTTTTTTACGGTTGCGAAGAAAGTTATGTTGATGCTTGAATGTTCTATTGAAGTCTCAAATCCTCTTGAACCCTTTTCCTCTATTTGTGTGGTTTGGGTTAATAATCGACTTAATGTACGCATATTTTGATGTATATTGCCTCATATTATGCTCATGTTTTGTGGGTTTCAGATGTATAATATAATGATTTGTGTTAATTTGTGGTATTTCTATATGTATGAATTATTCGGATGCGATTCACGACGAAAGTGCAGGAATTAGAGCAAAAATTGGAAGAAAAATACAAAATTGGCCACTTGTGCGGCACATGCAACGTGGGACGCTACCTGTGGCGCACCAAACAAAAAGTTGAAAAGTTGAGCATCCACTTGGCCTTTTTCCATTAACTATTTTGTTTGTGCCCAAAAAACTATCTTCTTGTGTACTCAAAGCCAGTTCTATACATGTATGTTCATTGCATTATGTTTTCTAGAAATTTACTACTTCCATTTCTAATCCAGTTTAAATCATAGGAAGTTCAATTTTAGCCTACGTTTCCCAGAAAAAAGAAAGGTTGATAGTAGAAAATCCATTCATCTTTAAGCCATAACATCTGCAGATTTATGCTATAAGGAAAAAAAAGACTGCTAAAAGACCTACTTTTACTAATTGACCAAGTCACTACTCAATTCATACTTTTTCCCAGACAAAACTGCAGTTGCACATTTTCTTAGCAAAAATATAACAACCTAGTTCGCTAGTGATATTGTCCACTCTGGGCCTGGGCCCTCACGGGTTTAAAATGCGTCACTAGGATCTAAGGATTGTTAACTTATATACCCAGTATCCCTCTTGTGTTTTGCCGATGTGGGACTATGTCTAAAGCCCGAGGTGCTACAGAAAAGGATCTTGTGTAGTAAAATGACAGTTAAAATAACCAAAGATTTCCACTTGATCTACAACAATAATAGGAAATATAGAATAGCCTTTTGGGCACAGAGGTTATTGCAATATTATTTAGGGACAAACAAAAGTACAAGGGAATAAAATATAGCTGATCTAAACAGAACTGAAGGTAACCTGGTGCACTAAGTTCCCGCTATGCGTGAGGTTCGGGGAAGGGCCAGACCACAAGGGTCTATTATGCGCAACTTTACCCTGCATTTCTGCAAGAGACTATTTCCACGGCTTGAACCCGCGCAACTTTACCCTGCATTTTTGCAAGAAGCTGCTTCTACGGTTTGAACCCGTGACCTCCTCGTCACGTAGCAGCAACTTTGCAAGTTACGCCAAGTCTCACCTTCCGATCTAAACAAAACTAATGAAAGAAAAAAGGGTCAGGAGGAACTGAGAAATCAATAGAACCTTCAAGCATTAGCATGGCTTTTTTCATGTTAGGCCTTAATGCTGGATTTTCTTGAATGCACCAAATAGCAACCATCAAAAAATTCTCAAACCTCTTGATATCTTCTATTGCTTCTTCATCATCACCGGCAAGTAAACGCAACTCTTTTCTTCTATAACAATCACAAGCCCACTCCACAAGTATCATTTCATCCTCATTTGCCACATCTTGCTCATAACTTTTTCTGCAGCAAATCAGCTCTAAGAGCAAGATTCCGAAACTGTACACATCCACTTTGACGGTTATAGGCATGTTTCTGAACCACTCTGGGGCTACGTACCCTCTCGTGCCACGTATCATAGTCGTCGTTCGAGTCTGATCTTTCTTCAAAAGCTTGGCTAGTCCAAAATCTGCTATTTTTGCTGTCAAACTTTCATCTAAAAGCACATTCTGAGGCTTGATGTCACAATGTATGATTTGAGTACTACATTCTTCATGCAAATAACAAAGCCCTTTGGCAGTGTCTATGGCAAGTTGTACTCTTTGGGACCAACTAAGCCTAGAATCTTTGAATAGCAAGTCTGCTATTGAGCCAGTTTTCATGTACTCATAAACCAAAAGCCGATTTTGGCCTTCGTTGCAAAATCCGAGGAGTTGGACCAAGTTCTTGTGATTAGTCCTACTGATTGAATTCACTTCAGCTTCGAATCCTTGTTCTCCTTCTTTTTCCATCTTGTTTAGTTTCTTGACAGCGACGACTTTCCCATTTTCGTCATTAAGAACCGCTTTGTAAACTGTTGAGGAGGCCCCAATTCCTAATTCTTCCACGAATCCATTCGTAGCTTCTTTTAGCTCATTGTAGCTAAAACTTCTTAGGTTCACTCCTGGGACAGTTGTATATTTCACACGCTTCTTTGGCATTTTCCCTTTAAACTTGAAAATATATATAAGTGTCAACAACAGTAAGATGAAAAGTGAACTGCCCAACAATACAGAACCAGAAATGATTAGAGTAGATTGACTTTTCCTTTTTGTTTGGAACTGAGGTGTAGTTGTTGTTGTTGGTGGTGGTGATCCGACAGTGGAGTTGTCTTTCCTTATTTTTATCAAAGCTTTCCCATCATCTGACAGATTCACAATCCCATTTGAAAGCGGATACCTTTTCTTCCAACAAACATTATTACCGTAAATAGCAACAGCACAAAAACAATCACTCAAACAATTCTGTTTGCACCAATCCTCTGGAACATCCCGGTAAGACTCATAATCACCGCCAAACCAGTTAGAGTTGAACAATTCTTGGATAGTGAAAGCCTCAACTTCTCGCGATTCATGGTTACAATCTTGCTCAGAGAAATTTCGTCTGCAACCACCTAATTTGTCGTTCGGATCATTCAATATATACCCGGGTGGACAAACACATCTTGGCCTCCGGTTAGTTCCCATCAAGCAAAGGCTGTTGAAACCACAGGCAACCCCTCCTACACTTTGCCTGTGGGCACAAATGTTATCCGGTATGTTATGCAACGTAGACCATGTATTAGAAGATTTCGTAGAGACATAGTGCCTAAAAACTCCATCATATTCAAGAATCGCTCGTTGGTATAATTGGCTTGTTGTTGAGTTTGCCTCAGTAGAAGATATCGAATTTAACAGTGTTCCATTCTGTGCTCGAAGGAAAATAAAGCCGGATTGATTGAAGATCACCTGGTAACCACTGCCAACTGAATTGGTTGACCAATATGGAGCATTTGTTGCATCAAGTGGATAATTGACAGTGTAAAGAACCAGATTTCCATCATTTTGAAGTTGTAACTGGAACCTTCCCCTCGATACATTCGTGTCAGAGAAGCTTGAGACAAGCTTATTTCCTTGATTAAGTACTTGACCTGGCAAAATCGTATCGGTTGGCTCATCGAAACTCTGCCATAAAATGCCTGAACTACTAGTTGCTAGCACAAAGTTTCCAGTGTCAAGCATGGCTCCATAGGCCACTCCGGCCGTGCCACGAGCCCATATCTCTTGACCATTTGGATCAAAGAGGCCTAGTGTTCCATCTGTGGAGAAATGAACATTGGATCCATTAGGGGCAATATTATTCCTATTGGCTGACCAAACTACGGTTTTCTCTGTGTGTTTATTGAACCAAATGGCTAGTATGAATCCTCCATTTCCAGTTTTTTGAAAACCAAAAGCAAATTCTCCAGAAGGGGATGGCCAAAATGTAGTAATATCACTTGTAGTGAGTGATGAACCCAAACTAATATTTTGGTAAGATTGAGAAATGGCTGAAAGGGGAAAGAGTAATAAGAGAGCAAGAAAAAATACAGTTGTAAAAGCCATGCAAGAAAGAGACAAGGTTTCAAGGGAAAATTAGAATGGATACATGGAATTACACCTATATATTACGTTGCTGAGTCTCGAGCAAATTAATTTCTCGACTTAATTAAATGTTGAATTGGTCATTGGCTACCACATTCTTATTGGTAAATGTTAAGGAAATTTTGGGTTTATTTGACTTGGAAAATTAAGTTGACGCGCAAACCTATTTTGCCTTTTGTTTTTAATTTTTTGCTTAAATATATGCTATTCCAAACACATTGGACCAACTAATTCAGATTTGTGGCGGTAATGGAGAAATCAGGAATTTTACTAAAGGTGTTCCACATGTAATATATATGTATATCGATTAATTTTTGACCAATATGTGCATTATAATTTATCGACGAAGAGCATCCAACTGACGATCCTTCGATCTATGTAGTACGCTAACGATAGTAAAACGCTTCGAAGTTTTTTAATTTATTCGTAGGATTGAACACGAGACATTTGATTAAGGGTAAACGGTTCACAACTATATCACCATATTCCTTTGTGATATGGAGTCTGTTCATTTAAACCAGGAAATATTTCCATGGTTATGTCTATGCAGGGAGTCCTAGCTCATTCATTCAAACAAGTAAAAGGAAAAAATAACTCTTTCCTTTTCTAAGTAAGACCAAATAATTTTTGCCAAGTCTATACGTGTCTTTTGGGCTAAATTTTAGTTGTCTAATTATTAAATCCATGATGTATTTTTTCCAATTCTCCTATACTTTCCTGCCAATTTCAATTCAAACGTTTTATAAGTCAATGGAGAATTTAGTGGGAGTGAACAGTGTCAAAGATGGAAAGGTACGCTTTATGACACTACCTCTTTTTTTTTTTATAAACGGGAGATTTATTTTTACACGTAAGAGTATGTCTAAAAAGATCATTTTTTTAAATTCAAAATTGTAAATGGCATGGTGTACAAACAACTCGAGAAATAAGGAAAGTTCGTAGCAATGAATGCATGGACCAGTGGTCTTCCCCCCATGAATAGCACCACGGTCAATTGATTTTTTTGGCCCTTTACAACTTGTTTTTAGTTTTATAACTTTACATCTTTTTTCTACGCCAAAACTTTTATCTTTATACTTAAAAGATTTGTCTTTTATACATAAGAGATCTAAAACTATCATTTTCTTAAATTTAAAATGGTAAAAAGGTATGATATACAAATAGCTTTTTAACAACGGAGATAATAAAATGTAATCACTATGTCCAAGTTGTCGAATATATGATCTTTTTTAAATATTAGTTTATGAATACATACATACATACATACATATATATACATATATATATATATATATATATATATATATATATATATTCACGCATTATTGGAAAATATAAAATTTTAGGAGTATGTATTGTATGCTCCAATAATTTATTGGTGATTATCAATCTACAGTTCATAAGCTAAAATAGGGCAATAGACCCTTGAGGTCTGGCCCTTTCTTGTACCCTTGTAGAAACAACCTCTTGTAGAAATGCAATGTGAGATTGCGTACAATATATCTTTGTGGTCCGGCCCTCCCCGTACCCTTATGGAAATAGCCTATTGTAGAAATGCAAGGTAAGACTGCGTACAATAGACCTTTGTGGTTCGACCCTTCTCCGACCCCGCACATAACGAGAGCTTAGTGCACCGGACTGCCCTATTATTTCACAAGCTAAAAACAGCTAGCTTGCACCGCACCATAAAAAACCTATTGGCTATATGAAATTGTACATCATTGGCAAAAGCTAAAGTTTCTAAGTGAGAGGTCTATCCGTGTCTTTTGGGCTAAATTTTGATTTGTCTGATTAATAGTGAATCTCTAATATATTTTGCCAAATGTCCCAAATTTCCTACCAATTTTCAATTCAAACGTTTTAAAAGTCAATGAAGATTTTAGTGGGACTGGAAGTGAACAGTGTCGAAGATGGAAAGATACTAATGAAAGTAAGGTATGCAAAATTTGAGAATTGAGAGAAATAAGGAAAGTTCGTGGCAATGAATGCATGGACCACTTCTTTTTCTACAATTTTTTTATCTTTTATGCATAAGAAATTTAAAAATATTATTTTCTTAAATTTAAAATTGTATAAGGGTAGATGTACAAATAACCTTTTTTACATTGGAGATAATAAAATGTACTATGTCCAAGTTGGCGAAGATATTTTTAAATATTAGTTTATGAATACGCACGCACATTATCGAAAATATAATATTTTAGGAGTATGTATTACACGCTCCATAATTTATGAGAGATTATCAATCTGCAGTTCATGAACTAAAATAGGGCAATAGACCCTTGAGGTCCGGTTCTTCTCCGTACCCTTATGAAAACACTCCTGTAGAAATGTAAGGAAAAACTGCGTACAATAGACTTTTGTGGTCCGACTCGTCCTTGGATTCCGTGCATAGCGGGAGCTTAGTGTGCGCCGGACTGCCCTATTATTTGATAAGCTAAAAACAGTTAACTTGCACCGATCCATAAAAAACTTATTGGCTATATGAAATTGTACATCATTGGTACAGCTGAACTTATGTTGAAACTATGCTTATTTTAAGAAAAGCTTTTACATTCAAAGTAGTGTCCACTCTCCCATTTGACAATGGCAACTTCTTCTTCCAGCAACTATTGCTTCTATAAATAGCAACAGAACAAAAACAATCTACCAAACAAGCTTTCCTGCATTCTTCTTCAGTACAAGGATAAATCTTTTCGAAATCCGATAACGGCCAATCAACATCAGTCACAACATCAAAATCATATAAATCTTCAGGATTACCCTGTCCAATTTCATCACAATTTGGAACAAATTTTGGTTTGCAGCTCCCATACTTATCGTTCGAATCGATCAACGAATACCCTTTTGGACATTCACAATATGGTCTTTGGTTTTCATTTAAATGACACACATTGTTGTATCCACAAACTCCACTCCCAGTCTGTTCAAGAATTGCTAAACAAATGTTATCAGGCACAGACCAAAGAATAGTCCAATTTTGTTTCCCTGTAGAAATACTCTTACGACGATAATAATGAGTTAAAACACCATCAAAATCAACACTCAATCTGTGATAATTGTCTGAAGTTGAAGGTACATTAGGTGGTGTTAGCACAAGTCTTTGATTGTTTCTTTTTAATATATAAACAGTGCCCGATTCGTCGAATATCAGTCGATATCCAGAATTGGCTTCATTTCCAGGATCAGAAGTCTGACTGTTATAATATTCAGAATCAGGTTCAAAATTAGTTTGCCTGGATTGAGTATTCAGCACCAAATTCCCATTACTCATCATACGAAGATAAAACTTACCAGGAAAAAATAAAGACTCTGATTTTCGAGAATTTAGCTTGTTGTCAATCTCAAGTATTTGAGTAGGCAAAAGGGTATCAGTTGGATATTTAAAACTTTCCCATAAAATTGAAGAATCATTTCCAACAAGAACAAAGTTTCCTGTATTATTCATAACAGCATAAGCAACATTAGCTACAACTCGACCATTGCTCCAAAGAACATTCCCCTTAGGATCGCGGAGAATTAATCCACTCTGTGGATTTAATTCCGCGACTGAGCCTCGTGGCACTAGATTACCACCATTTGCATACCAAACTATGGTAGTATCTTTAATTTTCGCGTAATATACGCAAAGCAAGAAGTGATTTTGCTCTTGAATTTGCTTGAATCCGAACGCGAAATCTCCGGATTGAGAGAGCCATGGGATGGTTTCTTCATTTGCTGTAAGAGTACTGCCCAAAGGTATAGTAGCCTTAGTTTGAGCTAAAATATGCAGGGGAAAGATTAGAAGAACAAATAGTATAGAATATATGTTGGAATAAGCCATTACACATATCGAATTTGCATTTGTTAGAGAAACCAAAGTTGTGGTATATAAACTTGGAGTTTGACTTCTTCATATGCAGTGACAGCCTAAAAGACAGCTACACAATATGGAGGACATTTGTGCAAACAACTATTTTTTTTAAAAATTATGCGATCCATTATAATTTTAATACACCACACTAAACAGTAAATAAGAAATAATATTTATATAACTAATGCTTAACACATGCATTACCAATATACTTTATTCCGTACTATTCTTATGCACCCTACCAAACGAACCCTTACCCATGAGATAAATAATAATTACACATAACATTTCATAAAAAGTGAAATCAATAATTTTTAAAATAAGACAAATTACCTGAGACAACCTGAACCTAAGTACAAGGTTTTTGGACTCAAGAGATCAAAATAAGCGCATAAAAATATTAGGTACCATATTATATAATATATAGGGCATATATATTCCGGCGAATCACTTTGTTAACGTATAGCGCATATAATTAATGTATATTTAATATGTGAACCACACCACACCACTACAAAACAACTGCAAGACAGATAATACACCAAAGAGAAGCTGCTTATATTAGGGATGACAATGATTTAATGAATTAGGAATGTGTCAGTTTTCAAAGAATGAGGACCACAAGTTATATTATGTATAAAGAGTTGAAATTTCGTCATGTTCCCACACTTGAAATGTCGCACATCAAGCCTTTAACTTCAAGTTGGCGCACAACTAAATTTATTTAATATATATAGATTATTAGTTTAAAATTTACTAACTTAAAAAAGATTAATCATAAATTTTAAAATTATGACTATGCCTCTGACTCAAGAGTGAAAACTACTAGTGATACATTTAAACAACTAATCAAAAATTATAGCCGATATTATTGACTTAATTACACCTAGCAGTTTTTCATTACTTTTGAAAAAGTAAAAAACCCTTTCAGAATCTTTCCTGCCTCAGCAGTAAACAATGCAATTAGGGGCGGCCTAAGGGTAAAGCCACTGCTACTAAGAGTCCCAATTTTAATACTATGTATCATATATATTTTATGTAATTGTTATTAATAAAATATTTTAATTTTTTTAAACTAAAGTTATATAGTTTAATTAAAGTTATGTAATGTGATAAATAACGATAGTTTTCTCTCATCTAATGAAGTGATGAACATTAATTTCGTGTTCATCTTTTTAAGAGAAATCCCCAAATGCCATGAGACACAAGGTACGAAAGACAAATTATCGCCGCACCCTCTCTTGCTTCTTCCTCTTAATTAATCCCATACTTTCATTTAAAATAGAGTTCCAACCGTGTCGTGCACCTAATTCACACATCATGCGTTGTACAAATACTACTAGGCCAGAGTCTTAGAAGTTTGCTTTGTATCTCACTATTATATGAATTTTGCAGAAGAAGTGTAAGAGCCTTTTAATATATTTTGACTTTAGGCCGCAAAATCCGTTGAGCCGCCTTTGAATGGAACATCTTATATATTCAAAACCACGCAGAATAGCCAAGGCCACATTACATGAAGGAATATATGGTTGGCAAAGGCCAGGCCCTAAAATGAGAGTTATGGTTACTACTAGATAGTCATCTCTGCCAGAATGTGTGGATTATGCTAAAGGATGCATGGTAAGTGTATTGGGTAAAATTTAGAGTTTACAGGTGAATGTTTCTTGAGCAGACATGTGACAGTGTAACGAGCCGACTGGTTGTTTTCAGTATTTGCATTTTTCTCGGTAGTTTGAGGGTACGAGTATCCCCGCATGATGTATTATGTGATGACCTGATAGGTCATCTTATTTTTAAAACCTAATTCTGGGTTTCGAAGCCTCAAATATCTCAGTTTAGACCTCCTCGATTTGTGTGCGCAGTCCAGGTGTTTTTCCAGAAAGTTTTTATGTTAAAACTGATAAAAATATGAAATATTTCCCTTAAAACCTATTTGAGTTGACTTTGGTCAACGTTTTGAGCAAACGGGCTCGGATCCGTGTTTTGACAGTCCCGATGGGCCTGCATCGTGATTTGGGACTTGGGCGTGTACCTGGAATCGAATTCGGAAGCCCTAGCTCGAGTTATCGCATTTTTTTGAAATTTAAAAGTTTAAAGGCTTAATGAATCTAAAGGTTTGATCGATGTTTGAAATTGTTGATACCGGGTTCGTATTTTGGTTCCGAAATTCGGTATAGATTCATTGCTGTATTTATGACTTCTCTGTCAAATTTGGTGAGATACGGAGTTAGTTTGACGTAAGAAATAGAAGTTTTAAAGTTTTCTTGAAAATTTCTTTTGATTTGGTGCTCAATCGTAGTTTTAGATGTTATCTTGGCGATTTGGTCACGCGAGCAAATTCATATAATATTTTTAGACTTGTGTGCATATTTGGTTCAGAGCCTTGAGGGCTCGGGTGAGTTCCGAATAGGTTACGGAGTGGTTTAGACTTAGAAAACATAGCTGGTGCATCAGGTTTGCAGTTCTCGCATTTGAAAGGACTTGATTGCAAATGCGAAGTCAGACTCACATTTGCTAAGAGGGAGGGGGTTGGGTTAGCTTCACTTTTGCAAAGAGAATCCCGCAAATGCGACGGGGCAGAGTTCGTATTTGCGGGAATATTGTCGCATTTGCGACTTGATTCAAATCAAGGCAGACTCACATTTGTGAGTCAGAAGTTCGCTTTTAAGAAGGACCTTGGCTCGTATTTGCGACACATGCGTCGCATTTGCGAAGATAATAGGCTCAGAGATTCTTAGCATTTGCGAGGAATTGATCGCAATTGCGATCATCGCACTTGTGAACTTTGTGTCGCAATTGCGATAACTGCAGCTGGGTAAAAGAAGGGAAAACGGGATTTTTTTTCATTCTTCAAAATTTTCAAAACTTGAAAACCCTATAGGGGATTTTAAAGAGCTCTTCTTCTCTGATCCATTAGTAAGTGATTCTAACCTATTTTCTTTCAATCTTTCATTATATTTCATAAGTTTTCAACCTAAAATCTAGTATTTTCATGGTGAAAATTGGGGGTTTGGGTAGAATTAGGGATTTTTGTAAAATTTGAATTTAGACCTTAAATTAAGGTCGGATTTCAAAATAAATTACATAACCGGGCTCGGGGGTGAATGGGTACTTGAGTTTTGGTAAGAATTTCGGGTTTGGACCAAGCGGTCCAGGGAGTTGTCTTTTGTTGACTTTTTCAATAATGACCTAAATTGAATCTTTTACAATCGTGGGTAGTTCCTAAGGCTTAATGTGAATCGTTTGGTTAGTAAATTTCTAGATTCTATTGGTTTGGAGGCCTGTTTGAAAGGAAAAGCTATGGTTGAGCTTTGAATTGATCTTTGGAGCGAGGTAGTGTCTTACCTAACTTTGTTGAGGGATTTTTTTTATACTATTTGACATTGTTTGCTAAATGCGGGGGTGGTACATATATAAGGTGACGAGCATATATGCATGTGTCAGGGTTAACCATGCTCGGGGGTAAATTATGTCTTGTAGAATCACATGAACTTCTTGCTTCATGCCTTACTTAACTCCTAGATACTAAGAACATGATATTAAATATTAGAAACAAAGACTTAGCTTATTATAACTTGATCAAATTTGATGAAAATTCTGAGAATACAAAGAGGTGTCTAGTTCAGTCATCACTATGCGTAATCACTAATACATTGCTACGACTGATATTCTTGAGATACTAGATTCTATACTTGTATTGTAGATCATTTGTGAGTTTTTTTGAAATACTTGAATAATAAGGTTCTTACGGGTTTATTGAACTATTGTTGGCCTGGAAAGTTGTGATTGAGATTCATTTAGAATATTCGTTTAAACACTCTCCTTCACGTTATTTATGCTTCCTTTCTTGTTTGTCATTGATATACATATGCTTGGTAAGAAAGAGTGTAAAACACGAAGGGTGATGCCGTGCCATATAATTGAGAATAAAATCACAAAGGGTGATGCCATTCCATATCTATTGAGTGTAAAAGCACGAAGGGTGATGCCGTGCTATGTTACGTGAGTGTAAAACACAAAGAGTGATGCCATAACATTTCATTTATATTATCATGCTTTAAATTATCATGAGTTCTATCGCGCCCCCTTTTTCCAACTCCTTTCGGATCGGTCAGGGTTTTTGATATTATTGGGACAACTCGTTTCCTTTTGGGAAGGGGTATACAAGGATTAGAAGAGTCGCCACCTAACGAGTTAAGGTGCGTTAGGGCACCTATTTGGAGTCATTTACAAAACAAGATTAGTCAACCAGAGATAGGGTAAGGGCTTGAAATTAATCAATCCAAGGGGAAGGTGTTAGGCACCCATCAGAGTCCACTACTGTGGTTCCCGGCCAAACAACTTTGTGAATTTGAGCAAGTAGCAAGTAGGCAATTAATGTTTAAACAAGTAAAGGACTTTTGAAAGAATCACAGTCTAAGCACACATGTGTTACTAAAATTTAAAAAATATTTAGTATCTAAGCAGGGTTTTGAAAGAGTTATAATCTAAACATGATGTAGGAGAGTCCTAGGTTGTTTGTCATATGGATCACATTAGTACAATACCCGATAATTACTCCTCAAAGAGGGACTACACGTGGTATTAGCGCACCGGTCATCATATCCATATCTGCCCTTCCCACCCCGTAAAGGTTATTAAAGCGAGTGTTGGTCAACGACCTCTATTGCGTGCTGTTACCCGCCTCTTCCTAATAGTCCTGGAGGAGCTTAGGACCTCTGCCTATAAGGGAAGTTCTAGGCAGACCCTTAGGTTCAAAGGAAAAACACTAAGGCGACAAACAAAAAACATGTAGGACTGCAAGTAGTGGGAACATAGAGAAATAGATAAAAGGCTCAAGTTTACCTCCACAGGTAATGCAAATAGACAACACGACTCAAACACAATTAAGGGTAGTATTTAAATTCAGAATCCTAATACATGGTGTCTAGGTGAACCCAGAGCATAGGAAAATATGTAGACTTGTTTTATAACTCAGAAAGGCCCTAATCCGTTTGCCTACTGATTTTAAGCATGTCAACCATTAAGCAGTAAGCACAAAAAGGGATATTTTTCCAGTTTTATAAAGGTTGATTACCTAAGGCTTGCCTAGGCGTGAGAGTAATGCATGATTATCAGAGTTAAAATGGTTCATAAGTTGTTATACCTAAACACATGCTATTCTAAGTGTTACAAAATATGCAGGGATTATTTCCAGTTTATTTAAAACAAGGTGATCAAATACGAGGTTGTCTTGTGTCTTTTCCATGCATCTGTGGCTTAACTAGGTGTTTTAAACGAGGCCTCAGGGCATGGTATCTACTACGTACGTAGAGACGTGGGATGATTAATATATGATTCCTAAAAGCATGATCTCTAAATGCATATGGAATTGCTGAGTTGTTAAGCAGGATTTGTGTAGTTTACATTAATTATCCTAGGAACAAGATTTCTGAATGATAAACGCAAGCATGCAACAATGTCAATGTGATGCTGAAGCAGTGCCTTAGGACATGGGGTCTAATGCAGGGGGGGCATAATTTATAAAGGCATGATTGCACAGAGCATGAGTTATGAATGCACATGAGTAACAGCTCTTTGTTAATGCTGTTATTTAGCCTAGAAACAGGATTTCTAAGGGATAAAAATAACGTCAAAATGGGATGCTGAAACAGGATACATGAAACCTAAGAACATGGTTTCTAATGCATGATCAAAACATATTGGTCCTAAACATGATCTCTATTGCGCAAACAGGGAATATAAACCTAATAACATGGTTTCTACCGCTTTTATATCTATAACATGCATAGTTACCCCTTTCCCTTTTCACTATCCATTCCCCAAGAGTTGTTTACAATAATTATTACAGACCATTTGCATAAATTACATAAAGGAATAAAGAAAGGAAGAAGTTACACTATAGGGAGCCTACTGATAGGCCCAAAGTCTCCAGAAGTTCTCAATGCCATTAGTGTTCACAGCCTTTCATATAATCCAGGTGTGTCAGAGTTCCCTAAGGACCTCAAGGGATCCCGGGCAGTGCTCATACCCAGATTTTCATAACCATACTGAGTAAGTGCAGTGTGGAAGGGCCAACTCTAATGCATCAGAGTTTAGAGGGATCTCATAGGGATCCCAAAGCAGTCACACATTAGAGGGGCAAAACTTGGATTTCTAAGAGTATAGTGAGAGTGCTTGACATAGTTTTGAAAAGGTTGAGTTGGAAAACAACTTGTTTGAAATAAGTTTTTGAAAACAACAGAAGGTTTCACTTTAAGGGAGAAACAATTTTGAAAAGGAAAAGGGAATGGGACAATCAAGACAACAACTCAGCACAGAACATAGAGCAAGAAGAGGAACCAAACCAATTCAACAATCACAAATAGGGAAGAAAGGGGTTTGGGGACAAATAGGAAGCACATAAGGGTAGGTACATGATAGGCAGAATTGCACATGAATTCAGAATCAGAGAAATCCTAAAGGGGGTGAGGATTGGGGATGCATTACAGACTTTACACAGCACCTAATAACCACAACTTTACCACAAGGATGTTCAGGCCAGGAATCACAGAGATACAAGTGTAACAGAATCTTATTGAAAGACATAAAAGGAGTAACATGCCGAGTTTAAGGGAAAGGGTACAATTTAAGAATCATACTAGTAAAGCAATAAGTATACATGCTAATTGCAAGGTAAACAACAAAACCATAGGTAAAAGCATAGTAGGAATAAGATGCACTGAAATACTAAGAGAAACATGTTGTTTTTGATACTTTAAACTAAATTGAGGACATACCAGTTAAGAGAGAATAAGCACAGAATGAAGAGCAAGAGAGTGTAATACTCAATCTTGGCTTGAAGCCTACTGAGAATAGCAAATAATCAGCAAGAAGAGTATGTGTCTGTAAGAGAGGTTTTAGAACAGTGTTTTGTTCGTGTCCTATGCTAATGAGAGAGTAGAGTATATATAACTTTGAAAATAGGCAGAGAATATGGTAACAAGTAATAGTTCAGCATAATTATAGAAGTAATTACAATTTAGAATCTAATTAACACAAGTACTCCCTTTAATTAAGGAGTCATAGTTCAAACAGACACAAGTAGTGTTAAACAAGGAAAGGAATCAATTGAAAACTTATTTTACCATATAAAGAGTAGTAAAGAATAGAGCATGCGATTAGGACTAAATACAGAACAGACCAATTAAGGAAAGTGTATAAAAAATTAATTTGACAGCAGGTTTATTCACAGAAACAAGGCAAGGGATGATTCAGATTTTTAAAATCAGCAAGGAAAATCTCGAGTGAGATTTAAATCACAGGGAGCCGGTGTCAACTAAGGAAAATATCACAAAAGTAAGGAATCACTAGAAATCAGGCAATCAATATTTCTCAAAGGAAAATATCACAATTTTAAGGAAAACTAAAAAATCAGTAAAGAATATAGTGTAAGAACCAATAAAGCACTAATCACACTTTTCAAAGATTCAAAAATGATAAAACAATATCGATTTTGACAGAATAACATATACTAAGTAAACAATCAAAAAACCCAATCACGAAATTAGGGATTCATATCAGAAGATATCAGATAGTTAAAGGAAAGTAAACAGTCATAGTTTAGGCAGAGCGACAAAGAACCAGAAACCCTAATAGTGATTAAAGAGCAAGAAATCACAAAACACATAGCGTATACACGAAAGCAAGGAAGTCATGCTAGAACAGGTAAACAATTATTGCAAAATAAACTCGAATTCACAGGTTGAACCCAAAAATTTGGGGCTTTTCACCAAAATGAATCAAACAGAAGAGAACAACTCAAATAATGCTTAAACATGATAAAATCATGAAATAACACTAAGAAATTAGAAGGAAACTATTTTGTAAAGGATTCTGAAACCCTAGTTTTAAAAGTGAAGAATCGTTTTAGAAACAGGAAGATCTTTAAAGAAAACATAGAAACGACTCATAATAGGTGTAGATCTATTACAGATCTAAAAGAATCGAAAAGTTTAAGAGTTAGGGTTTCAAAGAGAATCCAGAAAGGATAAGAAAAATCCCAAAATATTACCGGTTTTTTCCGGAGAGTGATAGATCTTACTCGAATGGCCATAGATGGCCGAAATCATGGCATGATATCGAAGGAGCTGGGTGAACCGCCTCTGGTTCACTTGAGGGCCTCAAAACGATGACACACGTTTAAGGGGGGGGGGAGCCATAAGGCTGGTAGGAGGTGAGACCACCATGGATTCCGGCAAGGAGATGGCCGGAGAACCGGAGAAGGGCCATGTTCACTGGGGTGAGTTGAAGGCACGAGAAAGAGTTCAGAGAGAGTTGAGAGACGGTTGAGTGAATGAGGGAGAGAATGAGAGACGGGGGGGGGGGGGGGGGGAGTAATTTAGGGCTTAATTATGGTAAGGGGTGATCTAGACCGTTGATTGAAATTAATCAACGGTTCAGATTAAGTGAGGGATTGGGTCGGGTGGTGTAAAAATTGGGCTTGGGTCTGGATTAATCAAATTGGGTTTGGGGGTCTGGTCTAATTTGAGCTAGAATTTAAATAAAGAATGGCTAATTATTAAATACCCAATTAAAATTAACTAAATAATTTATAAAAATAGCTGATAATTGTGAGAAATGAAATTGATGCTTGGTAAATTAAATTAAAATAATTAATTAGTATTTAAAATATAAAATGACTAATTATTGGATAAAAATGGTATAAAACATATGATTAGGCTATAATTGCAAAGTTATTGCAATTATAGCCAAGGAGTGCCAATTTGTCTAATTGTGAAATAATTTGATCTTAATAGGACCAGAAACAATACTTTAAATCAAGAAATATTTTTGAAATCATTTGTAATGCAATTTTATAATTAATTATTAGAAATAAAAATACTGGATAAATTAAGAATAAATTAATAAAAATATGGGAAAAATTATAGAAAAATACCAATTGCTATGAAAGCCAGATTTTGAAGGCATATGAGCAAATTAAAAATAGTTTGAGAAAAAATTAGGCATCAACAACTGCCCCTCTTTACCCGGGAAGGATGAAAGAGTTGTCGATTAAAGATATGATGGACAATTTTGACCGAGCGAAACAATTTGAATAGATTTGGGCCGCACCCTGGCTTCTGAGTTACCTACATATCCCTGGTTTTACAGGAATTAGGCCGTATGTAGTTCAGGATCCATCGGAGAAGTATACTGATGAAGTTTTTACAAGAACGGACGCAACATATAGGGCTGGATGAGTGAACAGTTTGTGGGGAGTGCTCCTGCTAGGATAGCCGTCGCTTGCCGGGTTTCTTGCAAATAAAACAATACAAGCGTATATTGTGCGTAAATTTAAACATGATGCAAGTTCCCATCGGAGTATGAATCTTGTCTCCGGACGGTTAAGGATGACGTCCTCAGACCATGATGTACTGGGCCATGAATTGTTTGATGAAGGATTCGTAGGCCATGAAATGATGTTCTCGGGCCATGAAGATGGTGCCTCCAAATGATGACGCCTTTGAATAATGATATGCAAGATTGAGAGAGATCCTCAGGCCATGACATGGTGTTCTCGGGCCATGAAGATAGTGCCTCCGAACGATGACGCCTTTGAATAATGATATGCAAGATTGAGAGACTGGGCCATGAATTGTTTGATGAAGGATTCGTAGGCCATGAAATGATGTTCTCGGGCCATGAAGATGGTGCCTCCGAACGATGACGCCTTTGAATAATGATATGCAATATTGAGAGAGATCCTAAGGCCATGATATGGTGTTCTCGGGCCATGAAGATGGTGCCTCCGAACGATGATGCCTTTGAACAGGTTGGCGATATTTCAGCCCATGAAATGCAATAATATGATGCTGACAAGACAGAGCTTAGTCTTGCAAACTGAAGGGCAGAGCTTAGCCCGAAAGAAAAGCGAAGTAAATAGTGCTTGAGAGACAACGCTTAGTCTTGATGAAAAAGTAAATTGGAGGCAGAGCTTAGCCTCATGCAGGTAGGAAGACAGAAAGATAGATGCAAAGGGAAGGCATAAATGTATCCTTATGTAGATGGAGGTAGAGCTTAACCTCATGCAGATGGAGACAGAGCTTAGTCTCGGAAGGCAGAAAGGTAGCCTTATGCAAGTGGAAGGCAGAAAAGTATCCTTATGCAGATGGAGGTAGAGCTTAACCTCATGCAGATGGAGACAGAGCTTAGTCTCGGAAGGCAGAAAGGTAGCCTTATGCAAAGGGAAGGCAGAAAGGTAGCCTTATGCAAGTGGAAGGCAGAAAAGTATCCTTATGCAGATGGAGGTAGAGCTTAACCTCATGCAGATGAAGACAGAGCTTAGTCTCGGAAGACAGAAAGGTAGCCTTATGCAAAGGCAAGGCAGAAAGGTAGCCTTATGCAAGTGGAAGGCAGAAAAGTAGCCTTATGCAGATGGAGGTAGAGCTTAACCTCATGTTGATGGAGACAGAGCTTAGTCTCAGAAGGCAGAAAGGTAGCCTTATGCAAAGGGAAGGCAGAAAGGTAGCCTTATGCAAGTGGAATGCAGAAAGTAGCCTTATGCAGATGGAGACAAAGCTTAGTCTCATGAAAAATGAAGGTAGAGCTTAGCCTTATGCAAGTGGAAGGCAGAAAGGTAGCCTTATGCAAGAGAAAGGCAGAAATTTAGCCTTATGCAAATGGAGGTAGAGAATAACCTCATGCATATGGAGACAGAGCTTAGTCTCATGAAAACAGAAGGCAGAAAGGTAGCCTTATGCAGATTAAATAAAGGTCAGTAGAGATTCTTAGTTGATAGTAGATTGCGATATTGTGATCGTTGTGAGCATTGTGACTATGGAGACTTGTTTTGTTTGAGATGGTAGAAAATGTCGGCAGGTGATACGACTTTGAGAATCGTATCTTTGAGAAATGTTTGTCCTTTGGGCGGACATTAAATTTGGTTTTCGCAAATGTGTTGAAATTTGTGACTTCTCTGCGTGTTTATTCTCTAATCCTGCATTCAAAGAAAAATCGTGAGTTCCGTAAATGGGGAAGGTTGGTTCGTATCCCCGTTGGCTTTGTTGACTCGTATGCTTGGTCTGATGATCATTTTCATATCATCGGGGTAGCGTTTGCTAAACATAGCTATTTTCAAGAGTAAGTATGCATGATTTTTAAAAGATAAAGTATAAACATATATTTTAAAACAATTTAGATGAACCGACGACCGTGACACGGTTCAAGACATTTCAACCTCTCATGCTACGGAATTTTGAGGGTCCTTCTCAAAATTCTGACCCAGTTTGATGGGTTGACACTTCTGACTGTTGCGCAGGCGGCGATTGGCTGAACTTGCTTCGGAATTTTGAGGAGGACCCTCAAAATTCGGCCCCAGTTTCCAATTGCGGGGGAAATGAAATCTTTATTAAATTGTGACTGAACCCATAGGGCTGCCTACGTATCCCCTCTTAAACGGGAATCAGGTCAGGCGTAGTTCAATTTACATCATTGATAAAAGCATAAAATATTACACATAATAGCGTTTGACTGCATCTGAATTGATTGGTTTTGGCAAGACTTCTCCGTCCATTTCTGCAAGTATGAGTGCTCCTCCTGTCAACACCCAGTGAACCATATAAGGACCTTGCCAATTGGGAGAGAACTTCCCTTTGGCTTCATCTTGATGTGGATAGATCTTCTTCAACACCAGCTGCCCTGGTGCGAACTGTCTTGGTTTGACTTTTTTGTTCAAAGATCGGGTCATTCTATTCTGGTAAAGTTGTCTGTGACATACTGCATTCATCCTTTTTCCGTCTATGAGGGCCAGTTGCTCAGAATTGCTCTTTACCCATTCTGCATCGTTGAGCTCAACTTCTTGTATGATCCTTAAGGATGGAATCTCAACTTCAGCAGGAATGACAACTTCGGTACCATAAACCAACAAGTAAGGAGTTGCCTCAGTTGACGTACAGATTGTGGTGCGGTATCCCAGTAAGGCAAATGATAACTCTTCGTGCCACTGTTTGTGCTTTTCTATCATTTTTCTCAATATCTTCTTGATGTTCTTGTTGGCGGCTTCTACAACTCCATTCATCTGAGGTCTGTAGGTTGTGGAATTCTTGTTCTTGATTTTGAAGGTCTCACACATAGCTTTCATCAGGTCACTGTTGAGATTAGAACCGTTGTCAGTGATGATTGATTCTGGAACTCCGAACCGACAAACAATATGGTCGCAGACAAAATCTGCCACGACTTTCTTAGTCACTGCTTTGTAGGATGCTGCTTCGACCTATTTGGTGAAGTAATCAATTGCTACCAAGATGAACATGTGTTCATTGGAGGCGGTAGGCTCGATCGGTCTAATAACGTTCATTCCCCATGCGACGAACGGCCAAGGTGAGCTTGTTGCATTGAGCTCGTTTGGAGGCACCTTTATCATATCTGCGTGTACCTGACATCTGTAGCATTTCCGAACGTACTGGATGCAGTCCATTTCCATGGTCATCCAGAAGTAACCGTCCTTGAGTATCTTCTTTGATAAGACAAAACCATTCATATGCGGGCTACAGGTCCCAGCGTGAATCTCCTCAAGTATCTTGGAGGCTTCTTTTGCGTCAACACATCTCAATAATCCCAGATCGGGAGTTCTCCTGTACAGGATTCCTCCACTGTGAAAGAAGTTGTTGGATAATCTCCAAAGCGTTTCTTAGTGTGATTTGCAAGTTCTGGGTATTCTCCCTTTTCCAAGTACTCATTGATATCATGGAACCAAGGTTTTCCGTATGCTTCTTCTTCAACACGGGCACAGTATGTCGGCTGGCTATGGATCTTCGGTGGAATAGGATAAATGAAATTCTTATCTGGATGCTGTATCATAGATGACAGAGTGGCCAAGGCATCAGCGAACTCGTTCTGAATTCCGAGGACATGCCGAAATTCTATCTTTGTGAACCTCTTTCTCAGCTCCTGCACATGGTGCAGATACGACAGTATCTTGGAATTCTTAGTAGCCCATTCTTCTTGCACCTGGTGTATAAGCAGGTCTGAGTCACCAATTACTAGCAGCTCCTGGACGTTCATGTCAATGGCCATGTTGAGCCCTAAGATGCAGGCTTCATATTCCGCCATATTGTTGGTGCAGGGGAATATGGGTTTAGCAGATACCGGATAATGTTGACTAGTTTTTGATATCAGGACAACTCCAATGCCTACTCTATTGAAATTCGCTGCTCCATCGAAGAATATTCTCCAACCGTCATAGGATTCTGCAATGTCTTCTCCTATGAATGATACCTCTTCATCGAGAAAATACGTTTTCAGGGGTTCGTATTCTCCATCCATAGGGTTCTCAGCAGGAAGGTCCGCCAATGCTTGTCCCTTGACCTCTTTCTGAGTCACATAGACAATGTCAAATTCACTCAGCAGGATTTTCCACTTAGCGATCTTGCAAGTGGGCATGAGCTTCTAAAAGATGTACTTCAAGGGATCCATCCTGGATATGAGATATGTTGTGTAGGCACAAAAATAATGCCTCATATTCTGGGCTACCCAAGTCAAAGCACAACAGGTACATTCCAGTAGAGAATACCGAGCTTCGTACGGAGTAAACTTCTTACTCAGATAATAAATGGCCTGTTCTTTTCTTCCGGTCTCATCGTGCTGCCCCAGAACGCAGCTGAAAGCTCCATATAATACTGCAAGGTAGAGTAGTAAAGGTCTACCTGGCTCAGGTGGTACCAAGACCGGCGGTGTTGACAAGTACTCCTTAATTCTGTCGAAGGCCCTTTGACAATCATCGGTCCATTTGGTCGCGACATCCTTCTTCAGCATCTTGAAGTTTGGCTCACATATAACTGTAGATTGTGCTATGAACCGGCTGATGCAGTTAAGGCACCCTAGGAAACTCATCACATCTTTCTTGTTCTTTGGCGGTGGTAACTCTTGGATGGCTTTGACCTTTGACGGATCCAATTCTATTTCTCGACGACTGACAATGAACACGAGCAATTTACTAGCAGTAACCCCGAATGCACATTTCACGGGGTTTAGTTTCAGATTGTATTTCCACAACCTATTGAAGAACTTTCTCAAACCTGCTATATGGTCGGTGGCTTTCTTGGACTTGATAATGACATCGTCCACATATACCTCGATCTCTTTGTGTATCATATCATGGAAGATAGTGGTCATAGCTCTCATATAGGTGGCCCTAACATTCTTCAGGCCGAATGGCATCACCTTGTAGCAGTAATCTCCCCACGGCGTAATGAAATCCGTCTCCAAAACTGGTGGTATCCAACGAAACAATCCACGAATTACTAAAGTTCCTAGCGCAATTGTCGATCAGGATGTGTATGTTTGGTAAAGGGAAATCATCTTTCAGACTGGCCCGGTTGAGATCCCGGTAGTCGAAACAGACTCTGACCTTCCCATCTTTGTTTGGCAGTGGCACGATGTTGGCTAACCATGTCAGATACTCCACTACCCTAAGAACCTTGGCGTTGATTTGCTTGGTGACTTCTTCCTTGATTTTCAAACTCATGTCAGGCTTGAACTTCCTGATCTTTTGTTTTACCGGTGGGCACATTGGATTGGTTGGTAATTTGTGAGAAATAATGGATGTACTTAGACCAGTCATGTCATCATACGACCATGCAAATATATCCTCATACGACTTCAAAAATTCTGTGTATTCCTTCTTTTCTGACGGCGACAAATGAATGCTAATACAAGTTTCCTTGACATTCTCTAAATCTCCCAGGTTGACAACCTCGGTCTCGTCCAGGTTGGACTTAGGTCTGTTCTCGAAATTCTCGACTTCTATGACAATTTCATCAGGTATATCATCTTCTTCTTCTGAATCGATGTCCGTTTGTTGCGTTGTCTCGTTGCATGTCACAGTCATCGGTTCATCAAGACAAGTTGTAATGCTGTATAGATAAAGTAATGAGAAAAAAATGATAGTAATAAATATTGATTCATAAAAACGTAAAAGTGCTTTTGATAAATTGAATAAATGTTTTTGGAACATTGAATATCTTATTGCAAAAGAAAAAATACGAAAAGGAAATCGTGTAGCAAAAGAAAAGTAAATAATGCTTGTTCAGCCTTGCTACCCCAAGGCGCGTAGGGCCCTGGCTATTCTGACAGTCCAATTCTTAAGAGATGCTCCTCTGCTTACGGCCTGGATGGAAGGGACTTCCTCCCCCTCCTCCTAAAAAATGATGCAACAGTCCATGTCATCGTCTTCTAGAAATAAGTTCTTTAGTGCTGCCAGTGCTTCTTCTTCCTCTGACCCCCATATAACATCGGCCTGCTGAAAGGTTTGTTCCAAATGTGGTATTGGATGCTCCAATGGGTAATAGGTACCACGCCATGGTGGCGACCAGTCGTTGTACTCTTTCCAAGTATATTCGTATCCCGAGCCAAAGGTGGTGCCATGGCCTTTGAGCTTTATAGGTTTGGAGATTCCTTGGAGGTTCTTGCCGAGCCCTTTACTTGGCTCATACCCTCTCCAGTTCATCACGCTTGCTATTTTACTGTCCCACCATTTGCCTTTGTCTATGGCATTGACCCGTTCAATGTGGTGGTAAGTTTCTCCACCAAGCCTCCTTCTACCTTCCACCACCGGAATGGTCTGGCGACTATAAATAGGATTGCTTCCATCGCCATGGATGATTACTTCCTGGTGGTTCCATTCAAATTTCACTTCCTGATGCAGCGTTGATGCCACGGATCCAGCGGCATGTATCCACGGCCACCCCAATAGCAGGTTGTAGGACACCGATATGTCTGTCAGCTGGAAATTAACTTCGAACCATGTAGGCCCCATTTGCAAACAGAGACTGATCTCGCCGATGGTAGACCTCTGTGAACCATCGAAAGCCTTCACATTCATCGACCCATCTCTTATCTTGTACAGACCTTTGCCCAATTTCTTGAGCGTTGTCAACTGATAGATATTGAGACTGGATCCCCTGTCGATCAGAATCCTGGTGATGAAGTAGTCTTCACATTGCACAATGATGTGCAGGGCTTTGTTATGACCCAACCCCTCAGGTGGCAGTTCGTCCTCGTGGAAAGTGATTTTATGAATCTGTAGTACTTGACCCACCATATTGGCCATTTCTCCACTGGTGATATTGTTTGGCACATATGCTTCGTTTAGTACTTTCATTAAAGCATCTCTGTGCGACTCAGAATTTTGTAGCAATGACAGAATGGATATTTGAGCAGGGGTTTTGTTTAACTGGTCAATGACGGAGTACTCTTTGGCCTGCACCTTCCCCAAAGGTCATCTGAGCCTGTCTCAATAATGGGTAGCCTGTTGGAAGCCTGTTTGCTTGATTCTGCCAAATGTTCTGGTGTATAGACCCTGCCGGTCCTTGTCATACCCTGTGCCTCAGTAGCTTCTTCGATCTTGACCTTGCCTTTCCTTCTTGCCTATGCTACATAATCCCATGGTACAACATTAGTGTAGAAGGGTGGCATGGTTGATATCGCTACTGTGATTGGTGTATCTACCTTTACTTTGAAAGGAACATGTGCCTTAGTAGGTGGCATGACTGCAACCTCAAATGGTGCGGGTGCTTTCGCAGGTGGCATAACTTCGACCTCAAATGGTGCAGGCGGCTTTGCAGGTGGTGCTGCTTCAAACTCAAAAGGCACTGATGCAGCTATCTCAGCATCTCCATGTATTGGTAAAAAATATAGTCTTACACGTGTACATATTTTAGATGACTCAGCTAGCCAGGTGGACCAATCAAAATATCACACGCGGATGCAAGATAAAGAGGTACGGGCAATGAAAGGAATTAGCCACGGAAAAGATCATTAAAGAAAAAAGGCATGGTCACAGCGAATCCGGACACAATAACAGGCCGATTCAAAGATCAGCAATCAACGCCTCGTAGGTTACACAATTCCTAAAATAATAGTTACTAGTCATTTTTATAACGCTTCATAAATGTAATAATTAAGCATTAAATAGGCTTCATGACAGTAATACAAACATTGTACTAGGAAAACATTCCTATAAAAGGAATGTCAATGTAACAAACAGGGGATCGAATTTCGAGCAATATAAGTTACTGTTTCTTTTTTATTCTCAACGATTGCTTTTTATTCTTTGTTTGATTGATCCGATTATCAGTAACCCGAGTTTTTTCCTGAAATTAAGCTTTAGTCAAAAAGGTTCATTTTTTGGTTAAACAAATTGCTTCCGTTACCGGGAATCTGATAATCATCGTTTTCGCTACCAATCGATATCCTTAAAATCATGTCAAATTCCAACAACAACAACGTCGGCAATAATGACGATAACAACCAGCAAAGGAATGAAACCCCAGCTTCAACTCCTCCTCGAGGATCTCCACAAACTTCGAGAGAACAATCTCCTGAAAGAACTGGCAATCATAATAATGAACATGCGGTGGAATCAGATCAAATAAGGCGAATGATAGCAGAGTACGTGGGACAAGCTTTGCAAGAATTTGCAAGAGGATTGCCACAAGTACCTCTAATTTCACCAACCCCGAATAATACAACTCCAGTGGAAAATTTGCAAGTAGATTTAACAAATTCAACCAGGATCGAAACTCTCAATACATCTCCTGAAATACGACCAGGTACGGCTAGTGATTCAGAATTACAAAATTTATTACTAACTATGCAGAAGCAGATAAAAGAACAAAACGAACGCATCGAGCAAATTCCTGGTGTTCCACCTATTATCAAAGGAATTGATGCTGAAAGATACTCCCAACAACCTTGGAAGCCAAGTGCAGCCCCGTTGCTCATACCTAAAAAGTTTAGAATGCCTGATGTCCCCAAATATGATGGCACAACTGACCCACGTGATCACGTGATTGCTTTCACTACTGGAGTAAAAGGCAAAAATTTGACAAAAGAGGAAATAGAATCAGTCCTTGTCAAAAAATTTGGAGAAACGCTCACGAAAGGAGCCTTAACCTGGTATGCTCTCCTC